>JAUJPO010042632.1:0-17666 GCA_032270745.1 Tiaropsis multicirrata
CATACAAAAAAAGGTTGAAATAATTGTGTTAATTTTTGACCTATAAATCCCTTTAAAATAAAGCTTAGATGATGGATAGATTATTTCCTAGTATAAACTTTATAGGTGTCAAGGTACGAGAGCTCTATTTTTAAGAGTACGTAATTTCATTTTGTGATTAACATTTTGTTTCTTATCAAAAACGCAAACAAAGTTGATATATCAACAATCTTTATTTTCTCTTTTTTTTGCAAAAGTAAGAGATAGACAGAGAGCTGGATATTTTTGCAGGCAGGCTTAAATAGAGATTGGATATTTAATCAACTATATGTAATCTCGAGTAATCTTACCCCAGCCCAGGACAAATTTTTTCATAGAGCAACCCAAAGTCTGTTTTGAAAAAAAATAACAATGTAAAAAGGACCAGCACAAAGCATGTATTGTACTGAAATATCAAACAGTGTATCATCGCTGGCAATGGGGTTAGAAATTAGAAATTCATTTTCAAAAAGAAAATTCAAACATAAAAGGGTTTCCTTGTTCAGAATCGTCTTTGTCTGTCATTGACAATCGAGACACTATACACGAGAAAGAAAATCCTTTTAAAAAAATATGACGGACCCTATTTCCGTAAAAAATGCCCTCCGACCTGCGTAAACTTAAGCCGCTAGTTCCCTTTTTGTACCTTTTTACACTGTCCTGGGCTGGGGTAAGATTACATGGTTGATTAAAATTACATATAAATTTATTACGAACAAACTGTGGATGATATATAAGAGATCTGTGCGAGATTACAAAACAACAATCTGAAAATAAGCATATAAAAACAACACATCATCTAAGAGCAGCTCCAACCACCAGACAGCGTTGTTAATTGAATTAATAGACTCGATTCAATAAAACGTAACACGAACTGAGATCAAATGATAATATCATAATTTCTCAAGCTGTGGACTAACTCACCATACAATAAACGTCGACAGAAATAGACAGTTGTAGTGACTTATATAGACTGATCAGATTCCGTATGTAATTTGAAATATTTGCAATTATTTGAATAATATCAGAAAGTGCTTTTTAATAACAAACCGATACCCAAATGTTAACAAGCTGTGGACAAACTCACATGAATATAAACGTCGCGACACAGAAATGGAAAATTGTAGTAACTGATAGACTGATAAGAGTCCGTATTTTTATATGCAATTATTTGAAATAATATCAGAAAGTGCCTTTTAATCACAAACTATACCCAAGTACTACTAGTTATAAGCCTGCTCCTCGCTGGCTAATTCCTCTATATCAAATCAGACGATCCAATCAAAAGAGGTTTTATAGATAAATTCATCCCTGCTCTACTAAATGAAAAAAATCAAGCAATCAAACCAAGGTGACAGTTATAACTGCAGACCTATTAGTTGAATCGACTCCAGTATAGTCAAGCAGGAAATCCGGTCTTGATAGCTTCATAGACAACACAGGAAAAATGATTTGATAGATAGATGACATGCTCATTAACTCCACTGACCACCTAAGTGAGCTCTCTTTGATCTCTGTTTGTAGCAAAGGATCCTTTGAAGAAATCGAGGTACAAGAGTAGAACTAGATTGCATTATTACCCGAGCCGAAGTCTGTAATTTGCAAATGCTGGAATCTGATTGGATAAAAAACTGAGGTCAGCGGGCAATTACAGAGCAGCAATCGCCCACTACGTCACCTTTTAACAAAAACTGCAGTGACTTCATATTTCATGTAGTCAATCAAAAGGTTGCGATTTACAAACCTAAAAACCATCAGCATCATCAGTATCTCGTTGATCTGTGTTTGTAAAGTCAAAAAAATTATTATACTGGACTACAAAGGGTCCTTGAAGAAATCGAGATAAAGAAATCGAATTAAATTGAAGAACTAGCTCAACTACCAAAGAAATAAGGTTCCCATTGATTCCAGCGTCATCAGAAACACCATCATCATTGCTCCTTCACAATGTACAGTGTATGGTGTATGTAAATCCGAGAACGAGAATGTAACAATATCCGAAACCTACACACAGAGGTAATAAATGTATTGGTGATGTAAAAAAAAACGAGAAAATGCCAACATGTGACTTACCCACGTGGGAAATTCGGCAGAAGTTATCATCGTCAGCATCATCATCATCATTACTCTACCGCACAATGTACAACGTATATCAGAGAACGTGAATGTAACAATCTAAGGGACATAGAACACAGCTAGGTTTATGAAAAAAAGTCTTAATGATATAGCTAGTCTTAATGATGGGCTAACTAGCTACCTCGTTACATGGATTAATTTAAACATTTGAAATCATAACAAGAAGAGATGTCCTGACAAAATGTGGCAATTATGTCATTTATCCCTTTTTTTTCAATCCTTGATCTACCAGCATTAATTATCCCCATCATTTACGGTATATAGAGATGTCAGACTGTAAAGTTTTTCTATCAAGGCGTAAGACAAACAACTGAAATTCTTAGAGGAGAGAGCGAAAAAGATTTCGGTTCCAAACAAAGTTGTAATCAATTCTCAAAAAGAAATGTTTAAAAAAATACATTTTGTATTCTTAGAAAAAACAAACTGCAAAGCAGTGGTAGGGTACTGGTTTCCTAATCGAAAGGTTGTGGATTTGACCACCGTAGTGAGGTCACCTTTCGCATCGCTAATTACCATTGGTGACGATCCAGGTCGCATTAGAACCAATCCTTGAGAATGGACTGTTGCAAAAGATTGTGCACGGAAGGTGGGGAGAGATATAAGTTTTTTCTCTCGTAACACTGGAAGTTTTATATTTTTGATCCCCGGATAAGCGTTATTTTGACCCCTGGGACACAGATTTCATGTTTCCCCAGACAACATCGTCCACCCCATGCACAAATATTTTTTGGAACAGCCCAATGGAAGTGAATTCGTGATGCTTAAATAAAATAAATCGCCGTGCCTTACTGACATTTTTGCCGATTGATAGTGTAAAGGTTTCGATCATCACGAGCTTGCACCGCAATGCTTTCCCGAACACCTTTTTGTTTGGGAGGTGTGTTGATAGTCAAAACATACCAATGATAAAATAAAAAAGATTCCCGAAAAGATTCAGTGTACATTTTTTCATAGTCGATATCTAGATTTCAAGACCTTTCGAGAGATAATTGACAAAAATCATACGTCAAACATTGTACAGTTGATAGACAGGTTAACCCGCCCTTTATCAATTCAAAATTCGGAATTTTTTTGACAGGTTGAACAAATTTTTTGTATACTTTAGCTTTAAAAGATTGATCAAGTGACTTGCCAGTTTTTTGTAGTATGTAGATTTACCTGTCAAAATGCAACAGACTCAATTTCAGACTTGTGCACACAATGTACGCGTTTTCCAAAAAAATATAGCAAAGTTTTCAAATAACATAAAAACAACATATGAGGTCCTTTACGTGACACGAAAGCGTGATTCTAGGTCGGTTTGTTTGAAGCGTGTGATGTGTTAAAAGTGAATTTTTCGATGTGTGAATTGTGCTTCGGGTGAATTTTAGGGTCTTTATCATCAAACTTTGATTGTGTTGAATTGTGTTGAAATTTCAAATTTCGGAAGTTTTGTGACATTTTTTATTTATGAAATGATTGCAATTCCTCACTTATCCACCTTAGATTTTATCGAAAAAGACATAACATATATCAACAGATTCTGCACTAATGTACTTTGTCAAGTACAGTTATAATAAATATTCCCACATATAACATATAAATACATATAGCATAACCATTATAAAATATCTTACCACACGGTCACACACAACAAAAATAAAAAATTTCAACCACACTCTTATAAATGAAGGTGTCAATTCTGAAGGACTGGGGTGGAGTAACCAGCCCTTTAGGAGGCGTGTACCATCAAAGGCTTTGAGTCATGTTTGCCAACCCTTCCCCATTGTTTTATACATAACTCAACAAATTCGTAATAAAGTGATAAAAACCAGATTTACTGGCCAAAGGAATTTTCGGAATGGCAAAAATGATCCATAGCGGATACAAAGGAAACTCTTAAAACGTTTAATGGAGGGTGTTGTTTTTGCCCATATTCCTTATATGGAAGTCAATCCTCTCCATCGTTGATGATGTGGAGGGTTTTCCTGTTTTCTCGTACAATAAAGAGTATACGGTTATCAAATGTAAACCACACCTCCCAAATCACAAGTCTTTTCTTATACTCACGCATAGCACTCACGATTGAAAAAGAAAACGACTTTATAACAGACCATTTTTTTATAGTCTATGTTTTTTTAATCAGAACATTATAAAGGATAGAGCCAAGTGCCGATCAACAAAACAAAAAATGGTTATTAGTTCTACAAATTCCCACCTAGTCTACTTTAGATTAAAGTTCGATTGGAGACACTACCACTACTACTGCTGCTACTACTTTAGATTAAAGTTAGATTAAACAATACCACGCAGGACTCCTTATAAATGATTAATTTCAAATCGCGACCACTAAAAGATTTTACACTTGCACTTGTTTGTCCAAGAGAATTCTAAATATATCTTCTATTGATGTATCAACATTTTTGGAGAGTTCAGTAACAGTGCAATCTTTTAAATGTTGGACTTTTTTTTTGGGTGTTAATTTTGATTAAGAAATAAGCTACGGCAAAACTTCAAACGCTTACATCTTCTTAACAGGAAGGAGTATAAGCTGGAGGGTAGGGGTATGTGAGGAAAGTCAAAGTCTCTTTCAAAGATCGCAAAGAACCAGGAAGAGTCGAAAGAGTCACTCCCCAGTTACTCTAATGTCGATTTTTGAAAGTTTTGGCAAAAGTGTCTCTTTAAAAGGGTGGAAACTTACGAATTAGTACGCAATCCAGCTCCTTTTAGCCAGGTCAAACTGGGTGATTTTAAATTTCAAAATGGGCGTAGCTTTGGGCGTATATAATCGTTATAATATAACATTTTTAAATAACAAAAGCGCAAAGGCTCGTAATATCTTTTGGGGTTTACACGTTTTTTTATAAGAACATTAAAATTTGAAGAAGCCTTCTAGTGTTCTTAAAATGTTCTTAATTGAGTCTTTTAATTCATGTGTACATAATCAAAAATGAAAAAATATTTCCATACTCTTGATTCTCCAAATGTTCTTAACGTGTTCTTAATTTTTTGGCCTCGCAGCCTTATGTTCTTATATACTTTGTCGCCTACACATTGTGATATTACATGTTTTCAAAGTGTGGCTAACAATTATTTTTTGTCTCTCATGAAGACTGTTTTCCAAGAAGGTTTTTGTTTGGATAATTAAATGTGTTTGGTGGTAGATCCACGCCCATTAATGATCTCATTATCACATTATCTCAAGTCTCTATCAGAAAGGCGTGACTAAAACACGTGTAATTAATAAGCTTGTACATGTTTATCATTTGTTTTTATCAGGAATTTAATTATTGCTCGATTATCCATTCACAATTTGGCATGTGATGTTTACATTCCATGTTTACAACACACAGAACGTTACTATAACGTCCAAACAACGTTGTTTCAACGTCAGATCGTTATTTGGATGTTGAAATAATGTTGGAATAACGTTATGTGCCTTCTCGGATTCTTTAACCAAGTTTAGAAATGTCGATACAGGCTCAAGACACAACAGTTTCTTTTATAAGAACAGCAAAAAAATAGTCTGAGAGAATTAATTAAACTAAATGCCCACTTTTATTCTGTTATTCTGTCCCGGCGGGCACGGAACGTTGCTTTAACGTCCAAACAACAACACAACGTTGGTTCAAGGGTTCAACGTCAGAACGTTATTTGGCCGTTGAAATAATGTTGAAATAACGTTGTGTGTCTCCTGGGATAAGTTGAGAATCTTTTTCACGGAGAGTAATTGGTTTCCATATAAGAATACGTTAATAAAGTGCACTCTCCTCCATTAGTTATAGCTTCCCTCTGTATCCAAGCCTGGTCTGTCTTGACCACTGATCCGTACATTTTTAGTTGGGAGTGCTTCTCACTGTTTCGACTTTGAGGTCGTTTTTTAACAGCCTGAACACACTAAACATTATAGGAGTCAGTGTCTTATCGTTTTGACGCAACCCGCTTCATCAAAATTCAATTCATAACTTTTTATATACATTCTTGATGAATCGGGGATTAAGTTGGGTACTAAATTAAGCCTTTAGATTAAGATTAGAGAGACAAAAACAAGTAACCTATAAATATATGTCTAGAGAGGGTTGTTGTTTTTGATTCTTGATAAGTCTTGCAGCTCCGCCTACTTTTACAAGAATCAAATATTTCATTATGTTCAACATGCCATTATCACATATGATATTTTCATACTGCTCACAAAATTTTGCAGTACAAACCCACCACCTCTCGGGGGGGGGGGGGGAGGGTACTGACCTTATTGTCCGACGGGGTCTGCGTTACAGTCATGCTACTTAAGAAAACGTTAAATATGTCTATTACTGTGTCGACAAACTCAAATGTATTTAAACATGCCACTTAAGTTTATTTAATACCTATAACCACAACCTTTAAAAAAGTGGATGCTTAAAAAATGAAAGTTACAATATGAAGGAATTGGATGCTTTTAAGTACCTTTGTGCTTGTGAAGATTTAATGGCAGCCAGTAAACGCTAAATATGATTTTGACGTTCAAAACATTGAAAATACCTCTTTTGACTGGATGCCTCGTGGTATAAAGTGAGAACACATTGCTTGTTGAAATCCATTCTCTGCACATCTCCTGAAAAAAGTAGAGAATGAGAAAGGATGCATGATTATACATGCACCAAATTATCCTACTAGTAGACGCGAGATGTTGTTTTAACGTCCAAACAGTGTTGTTCCAACGCAAGAACGTTATTTGGACGTTGAAACAACGTTGGAATAACGTTGTGTGTCTCCTGGGATACTTGATTTTGAATGAAATTTTGTGAAGGTAAATTTTGCGAGCATAGAAAATTCCTTTTCGCGTTCGTTAAAGTGATAGAGGGAAAGGGTAAATTTATCGTGTTGTTGAGGTTTCAAGCCACAAACGGCGGATAGAGAAAAACGGTGGCGGGAAAGCTTTTACATTCTTTCGGTGTTGTTTTCTCTCATTGATGCACTAACCTCTCCCCGGTCACCCTCAATTCACGCATTCACGTAATTATTTTTATAAATTCACGCAATCCCGATTTCCCATTCCAAAATCGGGGAAGCTTTCAAGTTAATCGGGAAAATTGGGGACAACATTTTGCAAATCACTTTTCACGCATCACTAACAAGCAACCTGATTTTAAAATATTTCTGAAATTCACGCATTCAAGCAAAACTAAAAAAAACCTATTCACGCAAGCCGGGCCCTCCTCATTTTCCGCTCATTTTAGTTTAGATTCTGATCTCAGACTATAAAACAGTCCATTACTTCCTTTTCAGTGTTTAAATAAAAAATGACAGGAAATTACTAACTCTGTATCAAAAAACCATTCAAAATCAGCAAAAATAGAAAAATGCCAAAAAGGTGAAAAGGTAACACTTTGAGACAAATATAAATAAGTCGTTATGCAATTCTGATGATCTAATAATCGCAATGAGTATTCTACCTGACATCGATTACGAAATACTCAATTCTGGGAGGATGGAAACCCCGTTTATGATTGGTTAGAAATTTGACGTATTGATTGATTAATAATTTGTCTTTCTGCGTGACATATGTGACTGCTTTCGAAAAACAAACAAAGTGACATTGATCTGTCAGCAAAAAACGGAAATTTTATTCGGTCTATTTAGATACTATTGCAATTAGCCCGTTGTGAATGATCGTTTCTAATTAGCTCTAAAATGATGAATTACCATTGTTTCTGGAAGATAGAATACGTAAGGAAGCAGAGGCACAGTTATGAGAAAGCAAACGCATATAGCGGTATTGTCTCTATTGTCTCACGTAGAATATAAGATATAAGTACAAATGTATTTCTTCTATTCTCTGGTCAAAACCAAATACAAGTTACAATTAAAATTTCATTTTACAGCACCTCGCGTTTCCTCTCAGTTCGATCTCTCTATCTAAGCTTCTTCTAGATTATTCTACTCAAGCGTGTTCGGCGGGAACTGGTCACTCATCCCAACCCTGAGTGGGCGGCCATAACGGGCGGAATCGGGCGTATATCACACCCGCGACATCTCATAACCATCCCGCACAAAACGTGCTATCCCAGCAATCAAAAGGCGAACGTCTTTAAAATGTTTGAACGTTGAAAATGCGTTGAAACAACATTGATAAGCGTGTTGTGGGAACAATGGGATTCAGTCTTTTGTCTTGAATACGAATGATAAGTAAAAATTGTAGCGAACCGGACGTGCAGATGCTGTGGGAGAGCAATTGTCTTGATAACCAGAGGTGTGGTCTTATACTCAATTCCCACTAGATTCGTTACCTTTGAGTTAATACTAATTTTCGCATTTTGGGGTCTCTGTGCGAAAATCTAGGCATAAAGAATTGACAATTTAATTTAAATTTAACCATTCACAAAATAATGTACATACCTATATATCAAAGGTTACGACCCTTTTTAAAGTAATTCCGTTAACCCTTTCAGTACGCGTGGCACGCACGGCGTTACAATTATAACCCCCTATTGTGCCGCATGGTACGCATGGCACACATTTAGGTACCTATACATATGGTAAATATGGAAAACCCATTTTCTTTTTCATTGATATTCACCAAAGAAATTAGTAGAGCCCCAAGGAGATGTGATTAGACCACTTTGATAGTTGCGGCCAATATAGCCTGGAGATTGACTTTCTCAGAACGCAGGGGTATCAAATGTGCCACAAATTTGACAGAGATTAAAAACAATATTAGAACCATGGCATGGGTTAAAAATGATGCCAATTAAAGTTCTGGCCGTTTGAAAGATGTTTTTGACCAAAACCAGAGCCAAATGCATTATGGGCAAGCAATCCTGAAAAATTCAACTATTGATTTAGGAATGAATTTCTGACAAGCATTTGGGTCATTGAATGATTTAGCATTATAATTGTATCCCTCAGTTTGAGTAAGTTGTAAGCAGGGGTCGAAGTTTGTTGTTTTTGAGGCCTTTGGTGTAGTTTTTGAGGGTTTATTTTCAATATTCAGGAACAACTTTGAAAAGATTTGGCCAATGATTGATTAAAATAAGACAAAGAACATTGTATTGGATCAGTAGTCAAAATTTGAGATTGAAATAAGTTAAACTTTTTTACGAAAATCATAGACAACTAACTTTCACCAGAAAAAGATTCAACCCTTAAATCCTCCCACATCAGTTGATAGAGTGTACCTCTTTCTTTTGTTTTCAGGAGGTAATTTTATATTTCGAAGTCAAAACTCTCTCCTTTTTTTAATTTACAACTTGCTGTTTTTGGTCACGAGACTTCGAATCAATGACCTTTTACATTTTTCAATATAGTAGAATATCAGAAGAAAATTACACCACTATCACTAGATCAAAATTTATTAAAGTTTAATAAGTGTGAAGTAAGGTAAATTTTGTCAATTTTTCTACCGACCTGAATAGCCTCTTAGAACGTGGTTGGGGCTCCGCCAACCGATCCGAAAGTACAAATTGTCGTGATAAATGTTAAAGGTTGGTGAACTTAGTCAATCAATGAAATTTCCACCAGAGAAAAAAAAGTGACGCGATGAGTGCTGGGCCAAATAAGCTAGAAATCAGATACAATATCCAACTGAACTGAACAAAAAAAACGTAGGAGTCTTGAAACCTAACAATTAACACTAATTAATTCACATAAGGGCAAATAAAATATTTTTATTGTATCACCATGAAAACACAAAGTCAATCTTACATCAATACACGTTTTTTTTACAAAGTATATAAGAACACAAGACTTCGAGGTCAAAAAAATTAGACATGTTATGAACATTTGGAGGCTTTGGAGAATCAAGAGTATTAGAAATAAGAAAATGTAGTTTTTTCTTGTTTGATTATGTACACATGAATTAAAAGACTTAATCATTAAGAACATTTTAAGAACATTTTAAGGCTTGAAACCGAAAAAGCTAAAAACATTTTAAGGCTTCTTCAAATTCTAATGTGTTCTTATAAAAAAAACGTGCAGCGGTGCGGTGTGGGAAGAACAAAGTTGCTCTTTTAAACCGCCACCAAATATACCTAAAACACAACAAACGCTACCCGAAAATTAAAAAGCACTTTAGCAATATCGGAATAGCAGCAAGCATATTAGACCGCCGAGGAAGCTGAAAGTGAACCATGAAGTCTTCTCGTGAGACCAGATTAGAAAAAGAATGTACGTCTAAGGAACTTTAACATGGTGGTTAAAAATCTCAGTAAGCACAAACATTGTCTTTTTAACGTCAAAGACGTCATGTGAACTTAAAAACAATGTCTTGTAGCGTCAAAAAAACGTCACACGGACGTCTAAACAACGTCTTGTGTTTACTGGGCTAGTTGTAATTCAGCAATAATCCAGTGGGATTTTTAGCCCCAAGAGATTGAGTTTCAATCTCCCACAGTAAAAATCTTGTAGTATTCCAGTAGCACAAGGGTTTTCAGAAAACTTTGAGGAAAATAATGTTTTTTTGTCGACGGGGATAAATAAAGACTCCAATGGAGATATCAAAATCGGATTATTTTCCACTGGGGATAAGAAATTCTATTGCTCTTTGGTCTAATAATTGATGGTATGACACAATTTAGTCGACGATGGAAATTTGTTGGGGATATCAAAACTCTTATTTTTTTCAAAGAGGAGATGGGCTTTTTTTCAATTGGGGACGAATTTCTTCTGGCTAATTTTCCAACGGGGACGTATTTTTTTTGGACCTGTTTTCCAGTAGGTAAGGGGTCCCTCCGGTTCTATGATACGGGGGTGTTATAATTACTGATTTCACAGTTAGAGTCAAATAGCATACCCCTGGAGCACTTAATTGATCAAACCGAAAGTATAAATAAGGGTAAGTGCTTAAATATTGCGACTAGTTTTTACAAAAGCGAAAATTATATCACAGTGAAAACCGACCTTTATATATGAAAACAAACATTGCTTCCAGACAGATTAGAAGGGAAATCATTAAAGCTAATTGAAAAGATATTGATCATTTTCTCAGGTTTTAATGGATAGTGCGGTCATTTTATTATAGGAAAAATGGACCTACTACCTATCTCTATACGTAGAAAGGAAAGGGTTTCCTAAGTATTTCAACATTTCAGTGGAACTTGCTTGTTACAACCCTGCAGACATACAAAGTTATTCCAACATTATTTCGACGTCCAAATAACGTTCTGGCGTTTGAAACAACGTTGCTTGGACCTTAAAATTTGAAAACAACGATCCGCGCCTACTTGTTGATGGATTCTAACTCATTTCCACGAGGCAATATGAATAAACCAAACAAAAAGATTTAAACAACAAACTTTAATAAACTACAATATGTTCTGAACCGTCAAATGGCGTATTTTTTTTGACGTTCATAAAACATTTTAACGTTAAACTGACGTTGACGTCGTTGTCGTCTGAAAATGACGTCTTAAACATTCGATAGTTTATCAATTGTTGAATATTTCATTTTAAGGTCGTGGTTTCCTAACAACTTTTATTCGATCTGAATAACAAGCTAAAAGAATAAAAGGATGCGAGGTGACATTGAAGTTCTTACATATAACGTGTATGACAAAGAAAATAATAGCTCAAATTTATATTCAACCTAATCATCTTAAAGTAGCCGCAAAATTGATTTAATAAACTTGTGCCAGTTTTAGGCAGTTGTTTAAATTTTTTTTTAAACGATTTCTTCTTATCTGCAAAAAAATATTGGTTCTTCTTACAAGAATATAAATGAATGCAATTCGTTTAAAAAAAAAAATAACCATACTAGCAGCACTAAGAAAAAAAAAATTAGCATTGTAATGATGCAACATACACAGACCGAAGCTAGTAACGTGTATAAACGTTAAGGGAAGAATAGAATTGTCAAGTGGCTAATAGGGACAATAAGGATACAAGAGGATCGTCTACGATAAATAATCAAAGAAATAACATTGAGGGCTTGAAAACCTTACATCAGGAAACAAAATGAGCTTAGATCAGATGCATGATATAATTGAAAATGGCAACAAATTAGCATCCAATAGTCTAATAAACGTGCATCGGATAAAGACATTGGAGATAATGGCCATTGTTCCAATTACACCAAACTCAAATTAGAAAATTTAATTACATCCAAATGGACTGGCGAATGAGAGAGAGAACATTTAATATTGCGAATGATTAGTCTTAATAGTCTAAAAACCCGCTCATTTTGGAGACGAAGTGACGTGTCGCAGGTTTTAACCAAATCAAAGGCAACCCCTATTATATTCATCTGACTTTTGTAATTTGGCTGTCCAATCGAAAAATTAATAAGGTTTTAATTAGTTTTAATGGTTTTTTACTTTTAACCTGGGGTAAGGGGTCATTTGATTTCGATTATCTATTGCTTCATATTTCATATCTTTTTTTCAACGCAACTAAACCTTTTATCCTCTCCCACCAGATACACAATGATATTTCAACCTTGATTCAACGTCCAAATAACGTTCTGACGTTAAAACAACGTTGTTTCGATGCCAACATAACGTTCCGTGCCTGTTATATCAGCGTTTCGTTTGACATCTGACATGACATTCCAAATTGGCAATATTCCAGCAAACACAAGACGTTATTCGACGTTGTTTCTAACGTTGAAAATAATGTCTTGTGTCTGATGAAAAATAAGCTTAGCCACAATAAACCACATTGGCGATGATCGTTTCGTCTTCTTAATTAACAAACGTTTATTCTGACAAACAATTATATTATTTTTAAACCGTGAAGTTAAAGGTACCATGCCACTTCCAATATGACAAACGTGTGATAAACGCTTACTAAGCCACGCAGTTTTGCTAAGGTATGTAAGGTAGCCCAATTGGGCCCCAACAAATTGGCTACCTTCTGGGGTACCCATATATTTTACAGACCAGAATGAAAATACCAAAAATTAATGTAAAAAAACGCATTTTACTGGCCGGGAGCATGAATTTGAATGATAGTAGTAACATCTGTTATTTATAACTGTTAAAATTTCAAACATTGAAAACGATTTTTGGTAGAATCTAGTACACTGTACTATACGTGATTTAAATCAATTTTTTTAACCAGGAAGTTAATTATTCAATCAATATTTTTATACCAACCAGCCTTGACCTTTCTTGACCAGTCTAATAAACGATCTTTCTCTTTAATTGTTGGCTAACCCTACTAGAAAGTACAAATTAACCCCCAAAAACCTCTAATGTCTGGCAAATTAAATACATCCGGAAAATTGGCTAGTAAATACCATAATATTGGTATTTAAGATAATATTTATGATTTATGATTTCCTATTTGAAGATGAACTTTTGATCTAATTAATTTTATGATTGTTTTATTTTTTTCGGCAAACTATAATATCAAATTTGCATACAGAGACCATCAGGAACGTTGTTTTGACGTCGAAACAAACGTTGTTTCATGGAACAACGTTGTGTGCCTGCTGGGGGAGGTTTATGACAAGAGTTAAAAGAAAGTTTGCCTCGTTTCCAGAGTATCTTTTTCTGGGTACCCTTATCAATATTCCAAAAAAGAAATATATTTTATTTGTTGGCAAAGACCCTGGCTCTTTTTAGATAGTTTTATTTACATAGGCTAATCAGAATTTCGTAGTCACCCGGCGAAAATGATAATTCTGGTTTTGATTTAGGCAGGTCAATCGATCCTATAGTATGCCGTTGGACCGGTAAATGGAATTTTTGGGCCTGCCAAATGTTATTTCTTCTGCGTCTTCTGTCGGTCACAGGAAGGACCCCTTGCTATTAGAATCCTCCAGAATTTAAGAATTTTATTGGATATCTGAGGTTTAAAAGCTTAAAGACAGTAATGTTTTATCTGGCTTTAAAGATCGTCAATTATTTTGACCACATATTGACCTCATGCAAATCATCTTTCAATTTTGCTGGATATTTACGTCAATATTCCTGGTTGAAAGATCATACAGTGCAATCTATATAAAGTGAACATGGTCTAAGGCTGACATCTCCATATATAACAGAACACCTACTGTTTTCAGTTCATTTCAATTTCTATAAAAGTGGGCCCCCTCTATATAAAGCAAAGATTTTTTTATTGCACCAATAGTGGAACCCTCTAAAATGTTCACCACTCTTTCCTGGAATTAATCTTTTTTTATAGTGTGTATTTACGATATCAAACTAATCTTTTTCTACTAAAACGACCCACAAATCACTAGTTTTGAACCTTTTAAATTTAAATGAGTTGATTTTAAAATTGACTTTCTCACAGATCTAATCTAAGATCGGTCGATCTGAAATTCTGTACCGGTCTGAGTAGACGAATCTATTGTCCGTTTAAATATTTGTAAATTTAGTGTTAACGGGTCATATACAAGGTTGAAGGAAAATTAGCAGCGGCGGTAGAGTTTGGAACCTCTAAATACCCGGTTTAAATGTCCGTGGCGATTATTCTTCGCACGGCAATTGGGCTCTTCCAGATAAAAAACCAATAATCCACTGTTGAAGATGTCGATTTTTCTTAACACCAACCCCCCTGGATACCCGTGCCGAAAATTTCGAACCCCCCTGGATATCCTTGGTCTTCAGATTCTTATCCCCTAGATATCCTCGGACCCCCTGGGATATATATACGGACCTTTTCTGGAAAAGCCCATTGTTTTATCGTGCGGTCGCAAAATGTTCTTATTTCTTATTTCTTCGATTAGAGATCTTGTCTTAGACGGTGGCATTGTCTGAGGAGAAACTCGGTGTACAATTGTAAAAATTTATTTCATATGTAAACGGGCACTTATAATAAAATCTTTTGACGTTACTTTCCAGACGAAAAGTCCTTGTAATCGCAGAGATTAAAGAAGATTTTAAATTTTTTAATTTTTAACAACTTAATTCGTCTTCAATATACAATCATTCCAAGTTAGGTAATTCGTCCAAATATAAATTCATTAAGCTCTAAAAAACACATGTTATAAGAGTATTTAATTTCTAAAGCGGTTTGACGATGAAAGGATTACATATATGTGTTTGGTTTTGATATTCAAGGGTTTATGGGACACGCCTTGGAGTCATCAAGAATTTGTCTCGCTTTATAAAATTTCCAAATAAAAAATAGAAACTCTATGAGAGAGATAGGTTATTGTAAACCACAAACAAAACTAGAAATTAGAGTTAACACCGCTAAAAAGTACAGGAGTCTCCACGCGGTGGGGGTGCGTAAGAATCTTGTTTATATTACATATTTAACACAAATTTCAATTTGATACCACGTTCGTTCTTTAGTACAAAAAGCTCTCTAAAATCACTTGAACAAAAGAGACATTTTTTGTCTCGATGCTTCTTTCCCCAAACTCGTTTAAGAGACTTTACTACGGAAAACAATGATCACGGGTCACTAGTCTGCTGGCCTCTTTCGATTTATCTTTCTCAACATACCTTTTATGTAATTTTGGCGAGAACTAATTTTGGCAAATTTATTGATTTTGGTCAAAATTCGCCATAATAAGTTCTCGTCAAAATTTAAAAAAGCGATAGTTCGCCAAAATAAGTTCTCGCCAAAGCAAAAATGGCCTTTAATAGAAATTTTTCGGATTTGAAAAAAGATCCCAAACTGCCTGGAATGTTTGTTAGGAGTGATGGAAAGACGTTCCAAGTGATTTTGGCAAATTTAATTTTTTTACAGGGTCTGTTAACCTTTACCACGCTCCTACGTAAAATATACGTTTTAAAAAGGCCATTTTACCGGTACACCGTCGTTTGGTCATAACTCCTGACCACTTGACATTTAAGGGAAGTTATGTAGCTGAGAAAAAGAGCTTTCCAACGATACCAAAGTTAGTACCTTAATGATTTGTCCTGTCCGAGAAATGGCCCTTGAAGAAATAAAATTTCGCTAGTAGCAAGTTTACGTAAGGGGATATTTAGGACCTTAGACGCGTATAGGTCGCCCTGTACATAATTCGTCAAAGAAAAACGTGTAAACGAAAATTTATGTACAGCCCGACCTATACCGTCTAAGGTCGTAAGTATCTTCTTACGTAACCTTGCTACTGTTGATGTCGGACAGTCAAAAAAGGCGAATTTAAAAGTCGGGTTTGCTTGTTTGTCATTCAAGCTCAGTCGATATAAGCGCCAAATAGCTTTAAAAAAGGGTGTGCCCTTTGACCAAAAAGTAAAACGCGTGGGGGTCAGATTATGAAAGCGTGGGCTCAAAATATTTTTTTATATTTTGTGCGTATTTAAAACCAGGTAAATAGGATTAATTCTTCTATCTGACCAAAATTGGTCAAAATTGTAAGAGTGCCGAAGTTTCACTACCCGTTTCTATATATAGGAGAAAAAAGTGGACTGATTTTTAACTAAGAATATACACATTTTTTGTATTATTTTTGTATCAAGATTTTGGTTGAGGCTCGAATGTTTTTAACTTTGGTCCACATTTTCTCAAATTTTCTACCCTTCACACCCTCGAATATATGCCTAAAATGCTTCCCTTGGTCTTAAGCTCTCAATAGGAAAATTCCCAAGCGCAAATTGTGAGTCCTTCAAAGTTTTTGGAAAAAACTTCCACTAAATCTTAGGCTCGATTGTTCTTATGAACTATGTTATATAACATCTAGAGCGATGAGTAGTCTATGTAATCTGTAGTCTTTGTTCTTTGATGTCTTTCGACCAAAAACACGCGTGGGATCAGATTTATGTAAAACACAGAGCGTTGTTTTAACGTCCATCAAACGTTGTGTGTCTGCCGGGTTAAAACAGTTTTAGATTTTAAATGTGCATTCAAAAACCTAGGGTTAAGTCTTCGATCTGGTCCGCAAAATGGGTCAAAAACCTTCTATGGTGCGCCACAATTTTGCAAGAATAAGGCTATCGCACTGATTTCTAAAATACACTGGACAGGTTTTTTCATAATAAATTCTTGTAAAAAATCGCGTGTTCAGTTTTGGTGTAAATCCACCATGTTGTTTCCAATTTCCAATGGTAAGTAATATGGCTGACTAGCTGTGAAACTGACCTCAAAATCAAAATATTTAGAAGCACAATCTATTAGATTAAGATACATATCCGTGGGCTATCGATTACAAAAGCTACATAAACATTCTATTGCTATCTAAAGGCCTCTAGATGTAAAGAAAGAAAACTTTATTTGAAGAAAGTGTCGAGAAAACTGAGAAATTTTTGCCTTTCACGGGAATAAACTTTCACGAATGGGTTTTTGTTCAAAGTTTCGAGAATAAGAAGTTTAGTGAATAAAATTTTCTGGGTCTGCCAAATAATTTTAAACATGGGAAAAGTACACGAAGTTTTTTCACAAAATTTCAAACCGGATTATAAAATCTAAAAAGTATATTTTTCTCCCCAGAAAAAACAACGTTGTTTCAATCATAGTATAAGAAAGCCGCGGCTGGAATGAGCAGAACATGATTTCTGCTGTTCTATCTCTGTCGTATAACCAGTTTCTGACAATGGTTCAGTTTGTAGCTTTAATGGTTAATGTACATTGCCGTTTTAT
This sequence comes from Tiaropsis multicirrata, assembly GCA_032270745.1. Taxonomy (NCBI): domain Eukaryota; kingdom Metazoa; phylum Cnidaria; class Hydrozoa; order Leptothecata; family Tiaropsidae; genus Tiaropsis; species Tiaropsis multicirrata. The sequence continues at coordinate 17,587 of JAUJPO010042632.1, forward strand.
TAAAACGACGCTTTAGTCATAAAATGAATGCACTAGACAATAAATGTCATGCGATGAAGTAAAGAGACTGAATATAGATG
>JAUJPO010042643.1:0-17664 GCA_032270745.1 Tiaropsis multicirrata
TTTTGGTTTGAAGTCAATTGGTATTGTCAATAATTTTTTATTGAGGTTTTTCGAATCCCGAATGGCGAATCCCGAATACCTAACTCCAGGGACTGTACCGGGGCTAAATAGTATAGTGTTTTCAAAACATATTTGCTGCAAAACTGAGGAAAAAATACTCAGGTCGAATATTATAGTTGTTGTTATACAACACATGATGTTCTATAAAAATTAATACATTCTATCTAAAATACAAAATTATAACATATGGGTTAAAAAGTGTACGAATTTTAAAGAAAACCCCATTTGTGTATAGCTTAATATATAAATACTACTTGTGCTTTTTGGGCCTGTCTGGAGGTCCTATAACTTAACCTGTGCTCGTTCGTCATTTTGTATTTTTTCAATTTTTCTATTGTTTTGCACAAAGATATTTAACCCGCATAAACCCTCAATTGGGTTTATGCGGGTGGGTGGTAAATAAAAAGAAATAGTTTCCTCGATGTTAATTATATATTAATTTCATCTTTAACCCTTTAAGTGCCATTGTTGGATATATCCGACATGGGCTATATTTTGACCGCATTTTTTACCCATATTTTTTGAACGAAAATACAAAAAAACTTGGTTCAGTTACACTAGATTCTGCCCTCTAGCTAATAGAATTTAAAAAAATTGATTTGAAGCCGCACAACTGGACGCGCAGCGGGCCTGACTTTGTTAAAAAGGAACACCCTACGTCACGCCACCCTGTCTAAAACGGGCGGTCCCGAAGGGGCCCAAAAAGAAAGAGGAGACTCAGCTATCCAACGAGCTATAAACCAACCTCTAATTGGTTCAGGAGATATTGACGTTTAAAGTTTTGTCCTAGCTCATCTTAACTTTCTTATATATAATTGCAGTCAAACTCATGTAATTCGAATCCCCAGGAGACCAGAACATTCTGTTCGAATTACATGGGTTTTATAGGAGGTTGATTAAGTTTGATTAAGTCGGACGGGGCCGAAGATATTGTTCGAATCAGAAGACTCAATAATATATTATATATTAATTCCATCTAGTTTCCAGGTGGGACCATAAAGGTATTACTCGTAGCTCAACTCAGAAACAAAACAGAACAAAAACGATAAATAATGAGAAACAAATCAAAGATAATAGTTAGATAAATTACGTCTAAATATAATTAAAATTGATATAAAAATGTCTTCTAAACTAAACTTCTTCAACTAAAAGTGTAACTAATACGTGGGACAATATATTCTTGGGTGACTTGAGAATCATTGTAACCAACCAAAATGGTTGACTCTTTCGATAAGAATTGTGCTAGAAACCAAAGAGTAAGAGTCAATTTACACATACATCTCTCATTGAGGTAAAGTAAAAGAAGTCAAAATTGAACAAGTATATTTTGCTAGTCCTCAACCACAGTCTGTCTTCCATACTCCAAACAAAATTGCCGACGTCAGCAATCAGTTTCGTAAGCTAACACAGGTGACAACCAGGTCTCTATTTCCTTGACTGGTTTCTTCTTACGATTTGAATAATCTTTAACCTGTGGAAAAGAGAAAAATATATTCCATTAAACAGTTCAACTATTTCAGAGAAACAGAGAGTGTAATATATTTCTACTATTGTTTTCTTAGTTGCAATTGTTCTTTGATTTATATTTATCAGAAAGAGAGGAGAGAAAATCCTGGTAAAACAGACCGCAAAGATTTCCCTATATATTTCTTTAGCAAATCTGTGATTGATAAATACCTGGTCTTTGCATATCTTTCCGGTAGCAAAATAATGTGACTTGGGGTGGGCAAAGTAGAGTCCAGATACGGAAGCAGCCGGAAACATGGCCAAAGACTCGGTCAATTCTACAGCAATGTTCTTTTCCGCTTCCATGATTCTCCACATGGATTGCTTCTCTAAATGATCCGGTTGTGTGGGATAGCCGGGTGCTGGTCGTATACCCTATACAGTGAGTGTGCGAGTATGGTCTTTGAAACTTTAAAACTGTTTGAAGCTTTGCGGCGGTTTCATTTTCGCAAGTGGGAAACTTACAGCAATATTGGTACTTAAACAGACACAATCCCTGGAAACTTACTGTTAAAGCCAATTTTGCGATTTAAAAGAAAGTCTGACTGCCGAATCAAAAATGTGCTGATGTTGCAAAAGGTTTTGTTTTTATACCAATCACCAAAAAAAACGTTACGTTATATAGTTGATTGTTCAGATTAGCTTCTTTTTATAACAACAAAAAAGCTTTTTTGAATCGAATGTCTAAAACAGTTGGTATTAAGATCCAATCAACGTTCTTGTTTTGCACTGTTGACCCTGCTTATGGCCTCTTAACCTAACAATTTGAGTGTAAATAAATAAATGTCTTCCAAAAAAAGAGAAAAATTATACAAAAAAGATATTTTGAAACAAACCTGATATTTGATTTTGAGTAGATCACCCTCTGATAACTTTTCTTCATTGCAATATCCCCATAAGTCACGACGAACCATTTCATGAAGCTTCTCTGCAAACGCCTAAGGGGAAAGAATTAGCATTAAATGTTAGTCAAAAAGCCTGAATGGAATGAAGTCAATAGCTTCTGAGACAGCAAATGTAGTAATTTGAGATACACAAAGGCTCTAATGCAACCTAGAGTTACTTTATTCCGATTAATTTTCGCGAGAATAAAACTCTCTTGTTGAAAACCTTTCCCAGAAAGTTGTTAGAACACGATTTTAAAGAGCAATATTTCCCTACCTCGGCTAACCTATCAGCGATAGCTTTTACCATGATGGAACTATAATCGTCGAATGAATCTTCATATCTGGTAAAGTAAACGGAAATGGGTGATATGAAGTATTCTTGAGAGTTCAGTATTAGGTATTTCAATATCAGTGTGAACTTCACAAACCCCCACACAGATCTTGTTTGTTGGTAGAAAACGCTGAGTGAGGTTCTTTGTTTCAGAGTACTTGAATTAGTACTTTATTCAAAATGCTTCGTGCGGCTTGTTTAACAAATCATTTTTCCTTGCGCGGTAGTATACCGCACGGATAGAAAATAATAGTTACATGGTCTGCAAGGAATATGATACGGGATATATTGGGTCAGCAAAATCACGTGACGTCTTTTAGCCAATGAAATGCGAAGAATCTTACATGTTTTGAAACAAAAATGAATATTCTTACTGTTTTGAGAGTTGTTCAGCGCCTAGACAAGAAACAACAAACATGCCAACGTAGTCCGTTTTATTGGATGATAATGGAGCGACGAAATCGGAGATACACATGTACGATTTCTCCTTCGTTTCTTTCTCCGCCTGGTATGAAAAAATTTCATGAGAGAATTTAAGCGCAAATCACGACGTTTTTCTCTCAATAATTGGAAATAATCTTCAAATATTTCATATAAGTTGATACGAAGAGTTTAAAAGTTTTCTATGGCAGTGATGGGAAAGTCTGCAAACGGGAAATTTGAAGTTAGAGCGCTTGTACTCCAAAAGTTTGATAAAAATAACGACAAAAGAAAACCAGATATGCCAGTATAAAGAGAAAAGGACCTACCTGTTGTCTGATTCCATAAAACGTTTCGAAATGTATCTTTTCTCCGTCTTCGTTTTGTTGATACAAATGAATATCATCCTCAACACTGTTCGCTTCAACAAAAGTCACTTGGCCAACAGCTTTTAATGTTTTGTTGGATATGATATTGTTGAGCATGCTTTGTGCGTCGTTGTAAACACGTTGTGCTTCCTCGCCTGATGGTTGTTGAGAAAAGTTTTTGGAATCATGCATTGATCTCATTATTTTGATGGTTGGGACAAATAGCGATTTTTAAGAATATTTTTGTTGTGTGGTGTTTTATAGCTTGAAAGGTTTTTCAAATTATAGAGAGTTCAGAGTGTGATAAAAGTCACATATGAGAGTTTCTTAGCTTAAGTAACACGAACCAGAATTATAAAATAATTTCTCTTACCAACAGTTTTATCCTGGAATATCTTTGGAAAGCCACGGTTGGGATATCGTCCACGAAGTTGCCAAATGTCAAAGAAAGGTTTCCAATCAATGTATGAAACCAGTTGTTGAATGGGCATGTCTTTGTAAATCTTGTTGCCCAAGAAGGTCGGTTTGACTGAGAAAAAAGAGGGGTCAAATTTCGGTGTAAATCTCTAGTAAGGCATTTCGAATTTGATGGCAGATTAGAAACCACATCTTCATCCCCATCCACATAAATCCCCGGATTGAGAATGTTTAAATCAAAGCAGTTAACAGTTACCTTATCGGACAAAAAAATGTCGGACAAAAGTGACGAAATTTTTTGGAGGGGACGAAAATTTTGTCTGACGAATAATTTAGTCCGACGAAAAAAAAGTCCAAAAAAAAAGGTTTTTAGGCTAAAATTTGCGTTTTTTTGGACAAAAGTGACGAAAATATTTGTGGTTGAAGAAAGTTATGTCCGACGAATAATTTAGTCCGATATTGTTTTGTCCGATAAGGTATGCTTATTCAGAATTTATTTTAAAATATACTTACATTTGCCTCTTTGCAGTTGGGCAGAACCTAAAGATTTTACGTCTACAAGGCTTATCACATTAGACACGGAGCGTCCAGAACGTCATTTGAAAGTTGAAACAGTGGCATGGTACTCTGATGAAACAAATTTGTCCATTTCAAAATTTCTCAAAATCATCATACTGGTCAACGAAACAAGCCCTAGGATGTAACAATTTTATAATTATTTCATCTTTTGAATCATCCCCACGCCCTTCGCATTAAGGATTAGTTTTTTTCTTTGGAACACGTATGTAGAGCAAATGTAGAATCATAAAAGATGTTTATATCACGTCTACAAGGGCTTATCCCAGTCGGAACGGAACGTGTTGTTTTAACGTCAAAACAATACAGTAGACTCTCACTAATTCGAACTTCTATTATTCGAATCTTTCTATAATTCGAACGAAATCTGAGTCACCGTCAGTTTTCCTAAGGAAAATCTAAAAAAAAAATTTCTACTATTCGAACTTCTGTAACTCGAAACTTTCTATAATTCGAACAATTTTTTGTCCCCCTTCAGACAAATTGTTTTTATCTGATTTTTCAAAGTTTTTATTTTTGACTTCGTGAATGATCGTATTTCGATCGAAAATGGGCAAGAGAAAACAAAATTTCTCTCCGTAATCCGATTTTTAGCTAGCTTAAGTCGATAATTCGAATTAGAGCGTCTTTCTATAATTCGAATCTCTATGTAATTCGAATAAATTATTTTCTTCCTTGAAATTCGAATTAGCGAGAGTCTACTGTATATGTAGAGATTTCTTCATCATCGATTCGTCGAATCCCATCATACGAAATTCAAGAAAGCAATCCAAATTTTTAAAATCCAAGTGTTCTCATTTATTGGTTTTCTCTAAACTTTAAATTTTTTTTTAATTCCCTCTATAAGAGGCTTAAAAAAAGCTTTAAGCTTTTATAGATAATTTTTTGTTGATAAAAAGCTATTGGACTGTTTTTAATAGTTTTTAATTCGAATCCAGAAAGTTTATGTCGGTGAATTGTTCATTCTTTAATTTACGACTAGTTGCACGACTTCAATATTCTTCTCAGTGTTGTCTGCCAGTGTAGATTCCAAGGTCGCAAGGACAAAAATATGCAACAACAGGTATTGCGATTTTTTCCGTTAAAAATTCGATGCACAACAAAATTGCATATCATAAGATTTCGGCGCTGGTTCAATTTTCCACATGTCAAATTTATGTTATTGACAATTTTTCCTTTCGATCAGCTGTTATACACTTGATACTAATGGTCCTGTGATCCATCTCAAACGGTATTCTTCTGCCGTGATAGTGAAATGCCGAGATGCAATTCAACGGCCAATTGCAAGAAAATATGTCTCGTTTGTCAGCAGCCGTTTAATTTCATATCAAACCCGCATTCCCCAAGGGAAAACTTCGCACCATCCAGATACAATCGAAATGAAAACAAAAATGATACCTGATCATCTTCATGCAAGACTGTTTGCAAACTTTTGTTCTCTTCCACGAAGCTCTAATGTTTCAGCTCCGAGCTTTGGTCCCTTTCGTTCCTAAAGCAAGAGAAAAAGAAACTAAGATTTTAATTGATAGAAAACGAGAGGAAAAAAAGAAAGCTTCAACTACTTTATTGCATTTGAATTTCGCGGCATGAAAATCTAGCGGCCATTTTAATTTCGCGGCTTTTCGAACTCGACCGCGAATCAGCGAAATTTTCATGCGATAAAGTAGCTTAAATTTTCCATTTACTTAACTTATATATCGAGTTGTCAAGCCTTATATCGAGTTGTCAACTGTTATATCGAGTTATCAAGCCTTATATCGAGTTGAATAGAGAGAAGTGGATCCTACTAAATTCGGAATGGGTCCTTTCTCTGAATAGTTGGTTTCATATTCCTTCCATAGGATATGAAAGGAGGAAAACCATGGTTCTAAACAGATTGTCTGCCATAATAGTGAGGTTAAGTACTCGAGATAAATCTCAACGACGAACAGGTCTTTGTAGCCTATCTTCTAGATAGCGTACATTATTTCTACAGGCTAGTCCGTGTAGCAATATAGACATTAGACAAAGTTCGACTAAAAAACCTGGTCGATAATTTCATGTAAATTTCATTTTGCAAGCTTTAAGTAAAGTGGGCGCAAACCGGCAAACATATTGGCTAACATCTCGACCAATATCCACTGACCAACAAGTTGGCTAACAATGTTGGCCGGTTTGCGGAGGGTCTCAACATTGGAAACCAAGGAAGAAATCTCGAAAATGTTGGTCAGTGATATTTGCCGGTTTGCGGAGGCCTTTAATCATGACGAAAAAGTGAGAGAAAACATGCGAGAAATACATCAAACATCCATTTATTACGCAAGAGATCTTACACAATCCGAAATGAAATACAGACAGTGATACGGATTAACAATCGGAATGTGTACAACTAATGACCGGATGTTATTAAGTATGTGTCTGGCAGAAAAGCATTTTAATGAGCTTGCACGTAGCTAATTAAAGCAAAACTTAATGGTCTTGAGTAATTCGGATGGGAAAGAGATGATTAAGGGTCATCAATTTAATATATATAAAGCACAACTATGATCCAATTGTCTGTTTTTTTTATCTTCTATTTTTTCAGCTTAAGAGAGTTGATATCTTTTGACGTGGCAGGTGTTAAGAATAACTAATATTATTTCTTTTATAGCAGATGAGTAACTAGAAAACCTGAGTTACGAAAATGAAACACAGCAAACGCACAACATTGTTTCAACGTCCAAATAACGCTCTGACGTCGAAACAACGTTCCGTGTCTGCTGGGAGGAATCCGTCATCAAATTTACCCTGAGTTTGGGTAACTAAAATACCCCTTAAACACTCGATTTTGCTTAAGTGACACTGTCCTTGTCTATACACTGACCCGATTTATACAGAAAATTCAAACGTTCATTTCATTTTCAGTCACAATTTTTAGTTTGCGAATTTTCCAACTACCTTATCGGACAAAAAGTTGTCGGTCTTATTTTTCGTCGGACAAAATTTTTGTCACTTTTGTCCGACGAAAAGTTTAGTCCGACAGTCCGACGAAAATTTTGTCCGAACATAAAATTTAATATTTCTTCAGATTTCGTATTAAAAACGGGAAGACATCAATATATAAATTATGGATGGATTCTGCAGGAATTACTAAGGTTGTCAAAAACGCTTTACTAACGGACGGTAAACGTGAGGTAATGCTCTGGTACAGAATGCCCCAGTTCATGTCACAGAATATTTATTTTGCTTGTAGTACTTTCTTTTTGTTTATTTAATTGCGGTTACCTTAAGGTATTTTGAACTATTTTGAAATGTAGAATGTTATGCAAATACCTATGCCTTTTTGTCCTTTTACGGTCAGTTCTCTTGGAAATCTTTTCGTTTATAATTAAAAAAGAACGCTTCAGCTACGTCAGTTAGTTAGAAAACAAAATAACAACAAACAACAATTATTATTTTAGTACTGCGTGGTAATTTGGTGCTTTTGATTCATGCACCAAGAGCAAGGGTCTTTTGATCTACCCCTGGGTAGTAAATCTTGCCCTATGAAAATTCCATCTAGCTCTAGGATATCAGAAAAATCCATATTTCCACTGTTGAGGATGTCGATTTTTCTTAACACCAACCCCCCTGGATATCCTAGGATATTGAAAATTTCAAACCCCCCTGGATATTGAAAATTTTGAACCCCCACCGCCTGGATATAGATTGAAATGGAATATTATTTGGCTTCGTAATAAAGAATTGAAAACTTGAATTGAAAACAACTAAAATGTTTGTTTTCGAGGTTAAAACCACTAAAAAGATGACTTCAACCTCTCTGTAAAGCTTCTAGGAGGATTTCACAAAGCTGATTGGATTTTAGCGTGTTTGTTTTACTTTGTTAAAGGTTATCTTTCGGGAATCGAATCTTCTGTCGAAAGATCTTATTTCATTTAGTGTTAAGACTTTTCAAACTTTTGGTTTTGTTCCTTTGAAGGGAAAAAAGGGGATTTAAGGAAAAAACAAAAAGTTCATTAATAAAAATACTTCTCGGTGTGATAGATAGAGATAATTATTTATTAAAATTCAAGATCATCTATAAGCATCAAACTTTTCAAAAACTGCCAATTAAATGAGAAAATGATTTCTAACAATAAAATAACTGTATACAAAAAAATGCTTCGCACAAAAATTCCACAAATAAAACGCATACATTCCAGAGGGTTTGGACTCATTTCTTTGTTTCGATGTAAGAACGGAGATATGCAGACAGGATATATTTTACAGACTAGCATGTTCTTATGAGCTATTCCACAGACGGTGGAATGGAAATCTCAGCGATGGAGAGCTGAGAATAAAGCAACCCTCCATCTCACTGGATATTTTTCAATTATTCATGATTCATTCCTTATGGAATAAATTATGTCAAATGTTTGCATAATTAAGGGTTTTAAGAAACATCTGCAATGAAGAGAGACGTTCTCCCGCATAGAGTACTTTTTAACGCTAATTTTTTTATCGTGTCGTTAGTCATAAAAAGCTTTTTCATTATCTGTACCTGCTTTACTCTATACTATGAGACCACCCAAATTTGTTACTTTTTTCTTCTTTATTTTATTCGAGTAGAGAAATGAGAAATATAGAAAGCTTGTAAAAATGATATATTGTTAACCCTGAGTTGACTGAAATAAAATGCTCATTCAGTTGCAACACAAAGGATTTCGAAATTTGGTCTTTTGAAAGAGATTTTGATCTTGAAAGTTAAAAAAATGCCACTTTTTCGAGGTTTTGATCGTTTTTTGGTCATATTTTGACATTAAGTGAACAAAAATACAAAAAACTTGGTTCAGTTACACTAGATTCTGTCCTCTAGCTAAAAGAATTGAAAAAATATTGATTTGAAGCCACACCACTGGGAAGTTCGCCGTCAAGTAAGTCAGGGCCGCGCAAAAAAAGGGCCCGACACGGAAAGGGATAAGTAGTCGTGGTCCCCGGTTTGGGATCAAATGTGGGGGTTCCATTTTTTGGCCACCCTGGTTGGGCAACAAAACCTTTTGGTATTTCAGAGCTGGCAAAAACTGATATTTTAGCCTACTACGTTTCGATAGAATTTAAAAGAGAAATCCAATAAAATTATCCTAAACTTATATCAACTAAAAATAAATTTACAAAATGTAAAAAGTTTGAGAAAATTTAGAAAGTCTTTGCCAAAACTGGGAGAAAAGCCAACAAAGCACCGTAAGGGTCCGATTTTGAAACCCAAATTTTTGTGCGATCGTTTTTGAGATTGAGTGCCTCCCCCCCCGCGGGCCTCCCCTGAAATGAAATGAAGGCGCCAAACAGTAGGGCTTCAGTCGGGAAAATCAGTCTACTAAAAGTTAGGCTGCTTCTAATCCTCTAACGAGACGCGCTTCTTATAGAGGATGCTTTTTAAATAGTCGAAAAATCCTCTGTCCCAGAATATGCCGCTGCTCTTCGCCGTATAGAGGCAAAGGGCAATTTTGCTTGGCGAGGGTTATATTTTGAATTTTGCTCGGATTTTACAACAAAATCTTTTAGTGAGTTTAACCATAGTGCTTGTTTTCCCCTCGCAATGATTAAATCTGATTGGTTGGAAAGTATCATATGACTTTCCGTGGCGAAGAATGAAGCTGATAGTGTAACCATCCCCTTGGACGAGTATACGAGATTTTTCATTTTATGTGATTTTTTTGCCAATTTTGATGTGATTTTAAATTTTCTTCTCCCTCGCATAAAGTGTACGAGATTCTTTTGAGTGATGTTCCCCACCCCCCTTGGATAAATTAAACTCAAGCGCCAAATGAAAGACCTCGAAAGAAGAAATTTTCAGTTGTATTAATTTCCATTTAAAAGAAAAACTTACGTTAACCATTGAAGTCCGTTCGAAACTGGATCCTCCACATTTCCTGTATGAAAAAAGAAGCAAGTGAAAACTTTAATTACTGGAAAATTTAACTTTAACTTCATCTTCCAATTCGAAACGACGTCGTTTTTTAGTACAAAAGTCGCTTAAAAAGCGCTTAAATAGAAAGGAGATAAATTTCTTCTCGATGCTTCGTTCTCCAAACTCGTCTAAGAAGACTTTACTCCGGAAAACTTGAGTGGTCTCAAATTGGCAGATCCACAACCTCAACCTACCAAGATAAAAAAAGGCCAAAGCGAAAATCTGTTATGAAATTAACTTATATAGCTTTAAATTTACTGTCGAATTTAAAGAATTTTTTTTTTGCATGAAAATTTCGCAGTTTCGTCGAGTTCGAAAATTCTTCAAAATTAAAATGTCGCAAAAAGTGTGTTTGGAGTAATTGTAAGCAAAAAACAAAAATACTGCGAGATTTATAGCAAAAAACCGCGAAAATAAAATGTTCAATATTTTCAGGTAATAAAGTATTTATTTAACACAAAGCAAAACCCTTGACACTGGATACGTTATAACACCAGGGTGCGTAAATTACGATAGACTTACGAACAGGGGTTTTTGGGCATTGGGCGGTCGTACGCCACCGCCCGTTGCTTGCAGGCTTTACAAGCGAAGAAACGTTTCATACGGTCTGCTAGTTTCACGTGCGCATGTTTTTCATCCAAGCATTTCTTTGATAGTGATTCTGCTTTGTAGTTGCACTGAGAAAAAAAATAAAGAAATGCACTTTCAAAATTATGTTACAGGTGCAATGCACCGGGTACAGCAGGTGCGGCGGCGGCCGTACCAAATATTGCGTAACCTCGCTAATGTTGGCAAAATAATTTTCTTTCAAAGCCTTAGAGCTACCCCTTATCTCAAGATTTGGCTTGCTTTGTTGTCTCGCTGTACCAGTTTTGAACTGGGTGCGTCGTGTCTGTGTTACACAAAGCAACAGTGTTATATAACAAGGCTGTTGTTCTGTATAAGGTTATATTCAAGTCTAGATCTAGGCCACTTATTTCACATAAACAAGTGATACTTTGATGGACCTACTTGGTTATAAAATGAAATTAACCCTTAAGGCCATAAGAATGAACGAACGAATAAATGAACACAGCTCAACTAATAGATCAATTAGAGCCATTATGCAGGGAAGTAGCACCTTTGTCTGTCTGATGAATGTACGTATCTTTGAGAAAAACACCCCTGTCTCATTCCTAATCCTTAAAAACTATAACACCTCTGTCTCAAATCAATACCTTAAAAAATAGCCCCTGTTTCAAATATTATTTGATACCTTTAAACACCCCCTGTCTCACTCACAAAAGGGTGATTTTTTAGGGCAAAAACTGCTATTTTACGCCGGAAAGAATTTTTTCACGAACAAGTAAGTCTTTTTTACCCACTAGTCACACTCCAAAAATAAGAAAAAGCTAATGATCGAATCTCCAGTGAATCCCAAAAATCGGGTTCCATCGTATGTTAGGGTATTCAAATGACCATCTTTGTGCACAAAATCAGAAAAAACTAATGAATCAATTTTGAGAAAACCCCAAAAAACCTTTTGGCCAAAATCGGACGGACAAACATACAAAGTTTAAAATAAGATTACGTAACAACTGATGCAATGTTTTCTCCGTGACCAATCAGAACAGAGAAACATAAAAAGCGAGAGCTGCGTGCGCTGAGTGGATATCGGTTAATAAACAAAAATGGTCCGAAAATGGAGACTACGTTCCCCTTAACCTTGTTTCGTGATTCATGTAATGCTGTTGCTTTGTATAACGCCAAAAAAGAAAAGTAACTTTCCTTGAAATTTCTAGATCAAGAGGGCTCTGTATATTATATTTCAATAGCCCCTTCATAAATTACGTCACGATAGCAACGACCGCCTCATTTTCATACAGTTACCAAGGTGATAATGACTCGCGAGACTCAAAATGACACATATATCAATGTCAAGTTTTAATAAGCTCCCTTGGGATTCGGTTACCATAGCACGCAATTTAAAACGAGGCAGTCGTTGCTCGCGACGTAATTTATGAAAAGGTCTATTGGCTCAGAATATTTAAAAAAGTTTATGCAATTTTTATGCAATTTCAATTGTTGTTACCAATTTAAAAAAAAGGAATTTATCCTGAAAAATTGAGTAATGTTCCTTGACCCAAATTAGCTTCCTTGGTAACCGAGTAAACACGAGGTGTTTTTTGACGTTCATGTGAAGTTGAAAGACGTCGTTTTGACGTTCATGAGACGTTGAAAGACGTCGTTTTGACGTTCATGAGACGTTGAAAGACGTCGTTTTGACGTTCATGTGACGTTGAAAGACGTCGTTTTGACGTTCATAAGACGTTGAAAGACGTCGTTTTGACGTTCATAAGACGTTGAAAGACGTCGTTTTGACGTTCATGTGACGTTGAAAGACGTCGTTTTGACGATCATGTGACGTTGAAAGACGTCGTTTTGACGTTCATGTGACGTTGAAAGACGTCGTTTTGACGTTCATGTGATGTTAAAAGACGTCTTTTTGACGTTCATGTGACGTTGAAAGACGTCGCTTTGACGTTCATAAGACGTTGAAAGACGTCGTTTTGACGTTCATGTGACGTCATTTGAACGTCAAACTGACGTTCCGTGCTTCCCAAGTAAACTTAAAGTTGACACATACCACTTTGCAAGCATACAAGCGAACTTTCATCTCCATTGTGTTCACCATCTTTTGTTCCATAGCTTCCTTCTTTTCCAAAGATGCGAAATATTTATCTTCTCGTTCCGCCTCAGCCTGAATAGATAAAGAAGGTCGACTTTTTAAGTCATTTTATGTTTAGCGTCTGATTTCACTTCCATTTTCAAGGATTTGTTATTTTGTGACCTGGACCGTCACCTGGGGAAAGTAGCGACGCGAGTATTTTAGCGACGCGAGTATTCTCATGTTGAGTTGTGATCTATCTTAAGGCTTTTTGTCCAATCTCATTTAGACTCCCATCATTAGGTATCGCTACCTCTATTTAATTAAGTGAGCTCTAGGGTTTCTTATAATGCATTTTAGGAGGTTTCTGTTTTTTCTTTCATTTTTAAGGACCCCCTCTCCCCCTTCAGGATTCTATCTGACACAGATCCACTTAAATGTCCAACCCGAGAGCAACATTGTGGATACGAACTAGCGGCGGGTAGACCAAAAAAAAGGTTTAAATGAACTTAAATTAAGTGCAAAATAAACAGCGTATTGAATTGGGCTTTCCCTGTTAAGGAAACAATTCACGCCTCCCTGTTGAGGATGTCGATTTTCTTTAACACCAGCCCCCTGGATATCCAGGCTGAAAATTTTGAACCCCCTGAATATCCTAGGATATTGAAATTTTTGATCCTTTTGATCTGGAAAAGCCTATAATCTCTTAATGATGAGTTAAAGCTGATTGGTTATTGATCATTTAGAGATGATATTTAAACTCATTTTTGGTCTATCCAATATGTTTAAAATATTCAATAATAATCAACTCTTCTTACCAGCCGAACAGCTCCAGCGTTTTTGGATTTGGCTTTATGCAACTTTATACCTTCCTCGGAATTGGGATCAATTTCACCAAACAAATTATCGAGAAGACCTTTCTTTCGCTTCTTCTTTGGAACTTCATCTTCTTCACCGTTATGCTTACCTATGTGAACGAATTTGAGGGCATTTTATGAGAGGCTTGACCGAAAAAAAACAAAGTAAAAAGAATGGCCATAGAAAGAAAATGAAAAAAACTTTTGACCCAGTTTAATGCTTTCACATTAGAGCTATCTAACAAAAGTCAAAATCTTTGAAGGGAATTTGAACGGTTGAAATATTTCACTCGGGCGTAAGAAATATAAAGGTAATCTTTTTGATCAGGTATTGTTTAAGGGCTTTCATTCAACCTCGGTCATAAGGTCTGAAGACTTTTAAAAATTTGATCCTTCATTCAAGGTTGATGTAAATAAGATCAGTTAAGAGTTATTGCTACCATATGGCAACAGATCATTTTTAAAAGCAGTGAGTGGGGTTAAAAGGGCGGTTGAACTGTGTTATTGGTGATTTTCTGCTATTTTTAAAAGGTCTACAATCTCTTGTCCGAGGTTGTGGATTAGCAGAGAATTTGGATGAAAAGAAATAAGAACCCATACCCTCGGTATCTTCGCTCGATTTATTGAGTGAGTTTTCGATTCTTGTTTTGATTCGTTCGCTGGTCTGTTGTTTACTTTTTTCCTTGTCGCCATGGATACCTCCTTTTGATTGAACCTTCTTGATGGCTTCCAACTTCGAAAAAAATATAGATAATAAAAAAGAACTACCATACAATTTATCGTCCATCTTTAGTACTAAAGTCTCTAAAAATCGCTTGAATAAAAGAGACCAAATTGTTATCTCGATGCTTTGTTCTCCAAACTCGTTTAAGAGACTTTACTACGAAAAACTTGAGTGGGCTCGAATCGGCAGGTCCATAACCTCCTACATAATTATTTTCTTCGCTGCGAGCGCTTCATTCCTCCAGAGAAGCGACAAAACATCACTGATACGGGAACAGGAAAATGTAATTCATGATATGCGTAACTTAGCAATACGTCATTTTTCCAAACGGAAACACCCAAAAGAGAGGTCAAATTCAGGGTGCTTCCGTTAAAAAATGACGTAACACTAACTTACACATATCATGAACAGAAATAGGGAAGCTATTCTTCCCATTCAGATTTATGTTCAAAAAACAAACAAATACTTTAGCTTTGGTTGGTTTCAACGTAGGCCCATTTTGTTGTTGTTGCTGTTGCTTGCTTTTCTTTTTTTCTAACGTGTCCGTAAGTCCTTTGTCGTTACCGTATGAGATTTGTGATACGGAAGTGTCTTCACCCGTATACTTATCGTAACATAAAAAGTCTTCCTCGAAATCCACCTTCGTGCTTCTCAAACCGCGTCCCAGCATAGGCACTTTATTTTTATCTTGTATAAGTTTATTCAAGTTAATCTTTTCCTTCTTGCGGACTGGTTCTTGAACGTTATTCTCTTTATTTTTGAGTTCAGGCTTATCTCCATCAACAGGAGAGTGGTTTTTAACTTTGTTGTTTGCACCTTTCTTCAGTTTATCTCCCTTATCCAGTGCACTAGAATCATCAAAGAAATTGACGTCACAGAGTTTTCGTTTTTTTTGTGAGGAATCGTTGTTATTATTCGAAGGTGAATTCCGGTTGATTTTAGGGTTGGTTTGTAAAAGTTCTTGTTTTGTATTTCTGAGGAAGGAACGCGCTGAATTGAGTTTGGGCTTTGGTGCAACGACTTCTTCTTCTGCAAAATATGAAATATTAAAAATTCAAAGTTACCCAAAAATAAAGACAAATTTGTATTACATAGAGATTTTGAAAGTCTTAATCGAAGTTATTCTCCTGTTGATCGAAGTGGTAAATTCTATCGTTTCTTATGATACCTCTCAGATCTGTATGTTGTTATAATCATTAAAGTATGTAAAATTGGCAAAAATAGCTTGCCTCTCAAAATACCTG
Organism: Tiaropsis multicirrata; assembly: GCA_032270745.1. Taxonomy (NCBI): domain Eukaryota; kingdom Metazoa; phylum Cnidaria; class Hydrozoa; order Leptothecata; family Tiaropsidae; genus Tiaropsis; species Tiaropsis multicirrata. The sequence continues at coordinate 15,943 of JAUJPO010042643.1, forward strand.
CAGTTTTCCAGTAATTCAAGTTTTGATTGCTCTTTAAAAGTAAATTTTTGAAGGTCTGAAAATGGTGGATCCAGGAGGCAATCAAAAATTTTGATGGAGAGTGTTGTTTATGAAAGTCAACGCTCACCGTCAAACAAATTGAAAACCTCCTGTATCTCCCTCTGGTGAAAATGAAAGCCAATAGGAATGCTTTTATTATCCGCACAAAGTCCTTTCACCCGAAATATGTTGGAAATAAGGTCGAATATCAAAACAAACCAATTTTGAAGCGACCTTAAGTGGGGCGCAAACCATTTCGACCAACATCCATTGACCAACAAGTTGGCTAACAATGTTGACCGGTTTGCGGTAGGTGCCAACATTAGAAACAAAGGAAAAAATCTCAAAAGAAGTTGGTCAGTTGGCCGGTTTGCGGAGGCCTTTAAGCTTCAGCTCAGCCCAGAATAAACAGACAAATAATGTGAAATACATACCTTTGATTTGGTCGCCCTTCAACAACTTGTGGAGATTTCTTGCACCAACAGTTGGGACGTTCAATAACTCTTTGCTACGGATGATGAAACGTCAAATAATTATTCACGTTATGCATATCAAGCCCAGTCTCCACTCAGCGCGTGTAACAAACTGACGTAATGTTTTTTCCGAGACCAATCAGAACAGAGAAACATGAAAAGCAATCGCTGCGCGCGCTGAGCGAAGACCGAATTTTAGGCCTAATTTTGCTTAAAATCCTCAAATTAGAGGGAAAAATTTCTAACTTCCGAAATTCATTTATGTGTTTCACGGAATTGAACTTCCTGGTTGCGGAAAAATATCTGCATGCCCACAAAAAATAATTTCACTGAAAGTAAATGAATTGAAGAACGCAATACAATGTGGGTCAAAAGATTACTTTAAGGGCAGAAACTTTCGCGAGGATCGAAAAATCCCTAAATTTCAGGAAATTAATTTTCGCGAATTCTACTTCTGGAAGATCAAACTTTCGCTAAAATTCCAAATTTTCCATTTTTGGTAACAAAGATTTTCACGATGACATAGGCTGCTTCTCATCCTCTAACGAAACGTGCTTCATCCTATAGAAGATGCTAAATAGTCGATAAATCCTGTCTCAGAATACGCCGCTCTGCTCTTCGCCGTATATAGAGGCAAGGGCAATTTTGCTTGGCGAGGGTTAGATTTAGAAAATTCTTTTCCCCATATGACAGATGGTAAACAGTGTGGAAAAAACAAGTTGGCAAACAGGCGGAATGGCTGTTTGTCGTTTTCAAATCTTTGAATGTTGTGTTGGAACTTATTGCCCAGTTCGAAGTGTTAAAGTTGAAATTATTTGTTTTGATGTATCTTCCGTGTGCACTACCACTAACAATTTTTTTTCTCCTACATACTTAAAATGAAGTCTGAAAATTAATTTTGGTTTGTTTTGTTTTTATTGACATTTTATTTTTATTTATTTAAAGATCTACAATTCACAAGCATTTCTGCCTCTCCGAAAGGATAACAATGATTTTTTACAAATTATGTGTTATTTATATAATTTCTTTCGATATCATTCATTTGTTGGTGTCTTCAATGACCGGTCGTCAGGACGTATATGTCTTGTCTTTCTTTCCATGCTTCATCTAAATTAATTTTGAATTGAAAGACTGTTTTTGATTTGACAACTTCGGCTGGGAGTTCGTTCCATGGAGCTATTGTTCGATAGTAGAACGAGTTATATTGAAC
>JAUJPO010042654.1:0-17662 GCA_032270745.1 Tiaropsis multicirrata
TGCCATGGCGGAGATAATTCCATTTGAAATCCTGAAATCTGCCTAAAACAAAACGTGATAACCCTAACCCACTGATTTAGATTATATATACAATGATAATAAATTTTTCTTAATCGAACTAATCCAAATTAATCAAAGTTAATCCAATGACAAAATTTCGATTAATTTTGAATTTGATTAGTCAACCTTTAAAGAAAATCCAAAAATTGTGTGAATTCGATTAAGTTACGATTAAGTTCGATTAGTAGAGTTAGAGAGTTTGACTAATTTTTAATCGAACCGCGATATTTATAGATAGATTATATATACATTATATATTATATATTTAACGATAGAGTTCGATTTAAAGTTTGATTAGCAAACTTAATTGAACTTTATTCAGACGACAAATTTCGATTAAGTTCTACTAAAAAACTTGTTCGCGTTTATATATCACCTATCACCGTGCTATTGATTATCGGACACAGTCAATATCCAATCAATTGATAACGTATCGATTGCAAAAAGCTATCGATTGTATCGAGTACGACCGCCTGAAATAACACACAAAAATAGCAATAATCAAAAGAAAGCAAATAATCATTCTCACTGTAGTACTTTAGAATAAAATGCACACAAATGTTTAATTGGTGCATAAGGACAGTACACAGACATATATTAGACATACAATATATTATTTTAAAACACTACCCTCCCTTTTAACTTTGAAAAACCTCAATAAATACAGCAACAAATGCAACAAAAAAATTCAGAGCCAATCAAATTTACGAATAACGAGGCGCCACACTTTTTACTGCAACCCCATTGGTCAGTTAGCAACAAAAGCATGTTTACCATCCATCTTATGTTCCTCCATCTAAATATCTTTGAGTCGTGGGCACACATACTTAAAACATTACGTAATTAAATTTTCCTTTAACAAGGATTAATTTTTCCGCAACAAATGCGCTATATTTTGCGTCCTTTTTTTCTCGATCGGAAGAAAAATCTGAACTTTTTTCTGGCGAGCAAGTCCGCTACGTGAAGCAACAAAAGCCCATGCGGGCTAACAAGCAACACGCTAAACTGCGGGCGGTATTGAGGCGAATTTGATGGGGCGGCAAATTTTTGACCGTACGGAGAAGAAGAAAAAGGAGAAAAGCCGTTTTAACAAATATTCCCTATAGGTAGGGAAATATTTAACAATGATGAAACAACGCCGTGTGCCAGCCGGCCGGGATGAAACGATGTAAGAAGCATTGCAATACAATAACGCTTTAAATTCTTAAGAGGTTCGTCAAGGGCTTGTTGCTCTTGCTTCAAATTTTGAAATAAGTAAATAAATACAAAACTTGGATGAACCACTAGAAAATACTTATGACTTTCGTCTATGGCAGGGAAATTGATCATGTTTAGTTTTGGCTACATGGAGGTAAACAAGCCTGACGTATACATGTCAGAGTAAAATTTAATAAAGAATTTGAAAAACATGCTCGTTGAATTCTACTATTTGGTCTTCTGACGGGTTGTTTAGAAAGCGAGGGTTAAATTTGACAATATTGACAAAGGCTCATATCAATCTGTGTTGAATTACTAATTATACCATCTGAAATTTACAACTTTAAATAAGATCAAATCTATCAGAATCTTTACATTTCGAAGTTTATGACATGGTGCGTGCGACAGAAGAAGACAAACCAAACCTGGAGCAGTATGTACCTCTAGAATAGCACCGGACAGATCTGATTTCTACATACTTAATGTCGAAATAGTCAAATTAGAAAATAACAATTGAGGTAGAAAACTTTAGGGCATCCAATACGGGAATATTCACGTTTCAAGCTTTTTGTTTTAGTTCGGTAAATGTGACTCTCTACCCAGTCCTTCTGGAAGTTTCTTGAATCCGCCAGACAACTTTTCTATCTAAAAAAGGAAATAGGTTAACTAAACCAGGAACCATCTAGCCTTAATGATTTCAAAAATATTTACTACTAAACACATCATCGTTTTCCAGCGTCACCAGGGATACATATGGCGGTATTGGACATTTTGTTGTCCATTCTACCTCGGGTTTTCAATTATCAGGACATTAGGATATTATCATAGCTTTAATGGAGCTTCGACGACAAATAATTTTCATGTATTAAAACCTAATCACATCACATGATCACTAATCTCCACGTTAATCTCCAATGATCATATAAAAAGTCAAGAAGCTCATCTAGACCAGTATCTACCACATTAGTCGCATCAATGATCAATGTTTTCATACAACAATGACGTTAGATTCAGCCAATAGAATTACAGCATTACACTCTTCAACCAATAAGCTATCAGTATCATTAGAAAAACATGAAAAGTCGATAACAATATTTTCAACATATCATATTTCTATAGATTTTTGGCCCAATTTCAGACTTTAAAGATAGATAGATAGGCCTCCTAATAAGGAATTCCTCTTTTTCAAGTAGGAAGCATAGCGCTCTCCAGACATCGCCGGCACTGTGCGCGCACTCAGATATCATGGCACTTAGTAGTGACACTCGAACTATGCGGGAGAGCATGTTGCTCTTGCAGGCGTAGAACCTCATGAATACCACTACACACCACAATGTCTGGCAAATCTACCCACACTCTTGTATCAGAGTTATGATACCCAATTTCCCTCACATGGTATGGGTTGATCCGGGCGAAGGTGTGTTCACTTGTCAAGTGAACCGTATAGTACTACGCCAGACTATATAGAGTTTTAGAAAGTATTTACAAAATATACAATTATTGCTTTAGTATGAACAGTTGATAGGGTACTGAGTTGATAGTGTGGTTTGATTCATATACAAATACTCACTTAGTGTAACCATGGATACGATATAGATTTATTTCTCTTAGCTATATTATAACTCATTGAACTTTATTTGGTTTAGTGGAGTTTTGAAATTTTTATTCATTCTCCTAATAAGAATTATCAAATTAAATGCTATAATACGCGTTGGCTTTCAGTTGATTTTTGGTATTTTTTGCATTTTAAAGGTCTCTCCTGCAAAAATTCTAACGTTATGTTTTATGAGGTTTTCAGAGTTATGGGTTTTCATGCGCTGTTTTGGTTTGCTTTATTTGACCATTTGACACAAAATTGCGGGCCTGTATGGTTTGATGAGTGATGTCCAGATTTGATTCTTTTAAAGAACGACAAATAAACAATACAATTCATTAATTATTTATTGCAGAAATTTTCTTTAAGTACGCCAAACCTGGACAAAACCTGGTGTAAAACGTTTTGAGAAAGTATGACAAAATATATTTTGTTTATATTTGTCATTACTTCAAGTAATATTCCAAAGTTTATAGAAAGAAATACTTTTAAATGTCCAGAGGAAGGGAATAAATAGGGGAATATGGTGCCACCGTACGTTTTGTAAGCGTCTCAACCCTCTCACCACTTGTAAGTGTAATAAAAGTCTTGATAAGATGTTTGAGGCTTTATTGTGTTTGTTTAACCAGTCGAGTACAGTTATTATTATTATTGTTATTTATTCATATTTAACCAGGTTATCTACATCAGTAAAATATAACAATATATACAAATAAATATATACACAATTTATAAATGCTTAGTGCCTGCTTACTGTTATCACTGAGAGAACTGCTGTAAAGTAAAGATTAAAACAACGAAAAATATATATTATACTAAAATAGGCTAAAAATATAAAACTATTAGAGATAAAATTCAAAGATCTGGGATTTAAAAATTCGAGGGCAAGATAAAAACTTAAGTTGAGGTCTAGTCATGTAGTTATTAAAGGAGGTCATCTTCGATCCTTTCTATCTGTATTAATTTCATTTTTTTCTGTCTTAGATAGAGTTAGCAAACAGACGAATAACAGAGCTTTCATCGCAAAAAAACTGTTGGACATCAATAAAAGATTACAAAGCCTGTCAAAAACAACAACTGGACATTGAATGAAGATAGGATGAGATAATCTTGGGGAGACGACGACACATAAAGCAGAAGTTTGACATTAATTGATCTTACAGAATTGTGGATTCAAGACTTTCGTTTTCACTTTTACGCCACTGCTACCAATCGTCTAGAAATACGTCATAGTTGAACAACAGACGACAAACGACAAACGACAAGGAAAAACGATCAAGAAAGTTCCATGAAAGTAATTAAAGCTCAATTTTGATCTTGGGAAGCTTATCACGAGTGTCAAATCACAAAAGAAAGGGATAAAGCAAATTTCTGAAACCATAAAGCAAAATATAATCTTTTGAGGTTGAGTTCTATCGTGACGTCATCAGTGAGCACTCACAAAATTTAAAACTTTGAACCAATTATCATTACGCCATAGAAAATCGGAGAAAGCTTTTTACATATATAAAAGATCGCACTTGGATAAAAAAGTCTTGGGTTTTGATTTGAAACGAACATTCAACCAATGAATGGCAAGTAGAACCGTTCCTATCGACTAAGCGAAAAAAAGATTAAATTGAGCACTTATTGTCATTCGTGTAACGAATATACAATAAAGTAGGACGTTTAGAAAAAGAGAATTGTCATTGTTGTGGGTGATACTGATTAAATATAATACTTTATATTAATACCCTTGGACAAGTTGTTGAGGTGACAGTTTAGAGTTGGTTCCTTGTTGTTAAACATCTTGTTGTTGTTTTGGAACTTTTTGACACTTTTTTGAAAAATATGATGAAGCTACTGACGTCGTGGGTATGTGTTTTATTGGTCACGCAAAGCGTACTGACGTTTGAAGAGAACGAGGTTTACGGATCGCATGATTTAGATGATGATGACGATGAACATGGTCACAAACACCATGATGATGATGATAATGAGGATGTTTTCGATGAACTGTATAAAGAACTCAAAGGAACGAATAATGAACTAACTGCTCACAATTTGGAAACTTTTTACACAAAGTTACATTTGAGGAGCTGTCTATCGAACAAACAATGGGGCTGCAATACAGTAAGTGTAATATTAATTTCTAATCATTATTCAAAATATACTTCCCGGTAGATGACACACTCTGTCTCACCAAACTCCACTACTAGACAACCTGATATATTGCACACTGTTGGTAACTTTCAGGCATATTCATTTACATAACCGCAACCTTTTTACCCGCAAATAACCTAAAAAGCCAGATGTTTATTGTTAAAGATTATAAAAACTAGTGCTAACACCCGAATCTTTAGGATGGTTTCATGGATGCCATGAAAGAAACCGATTTATACTAACAAACGTTACAGTACCGGTCATAAAACATACCAGCCGGACGGTCAGATAATGGCTAGTCATATAGTTATGATTTATTGACACAATCGTTTCATTTTTACCTTTATTTGGATATTGTTTCGATGTTAAAGTAAATATTGTATCATGGGAATGCACCAAATGCATGATGGGTAAATATTTGTGTCTCATTCTCGATAGAAATGAATCTTTTTCTCGGCCACGCACATTCTCTTACTGTATTAAAATATTTCGAAATCGAATCATGAAGCTAACAGAAAATACCTTCGCACGGCTCAGAATATGGCAAAATAATGACAAAATTTGTTTTGCAGCAGAAGATATTTAAGACTTGGCTAGCATTGGGCTTGGCTCTTACCTTAATGTAAACACTTGTAATTTAAAACCCACAATGAAATACGACGACCAGCCTTAATTTTTTTATTATTGCTCCATAAAACAAACATAAAAAAATTCCGTTCTAACCAAATGTTTATGTCCAGAATCCAACCCTTTTCGTTTAATCTTAATAAAAAATCGGATCATTTGGTGTTGAAATAAATAATAATCTTCATCGTCCATCGATCTAAGTCGGAAACAAACAATAACCCTCCCTCCACAGCTCAAGATCAGCCACCAGTTCCCAGTTCCTCCAATTCGAGCCCTGTTCAACGTTTCAGAGCATCTAGAATTATTTGCTTTCTTGATCGCTTTGGATCAACAGGAAACCAGAGTAACAGATGTGCCTGTAATACAGATAACCTATAACCTATAAAGGGACCGTCGATGAACCATCATTTTTTTGTCGATAATATTTTTGGGTCTTGAAACAATTATCCAAGCATTATTTTCGAGGTTATAATAAATTCTCTAAATTCTAAGCTAAAAAAATATTTCCAAAATATCTGTCGGTTTTCAAATTCTGTACGTACGATATGCAATAGTATTTGACTGCGTATTACCTTAATCATTATTCAATAGTTTATCTTAACGTTATGAAAATTTGGAAAACATCGCTTGCTTTTTCAGTGCTTCAATGTCACTCAACTGCTCTATTGGTATAACGTCACAGCACCCATAAACGAAACGCAATTTTACCAAATCAACCCTGGGTTTCTATACATTCTGTCAGAAACATTTAACACAGAAGATCGTGAATCTAAAGATTGTGCATCGATAACCCAATCCAACACTACGGCATCAGAAGTCAAAAATCTTCTGAAAACCTTTCAAAATAAATTCGGTAGCTATGGTAACAGTGAGAAAGAGACTGAGGAGAGTTTGGAACATTTATTGGAAAAAGTTAACAAAACTATTGGAGGAAATTTGACGGGTAGCCAGGTATATTGCTAAAGTTCTATTTATTTGAAAGCCTTAAATCTTATGGATAGGCAAAGAGGTTTTGAGCTATGACCAAAATGTAAACACAAGGCACAAGCGCAAAAAGGCGGGTTACGAAATCAATTTAAAAATATATTTTTTGTCTTTGGAACCACCCGGAAGGCTTTTTACAGGATTTCTTAGGTTTAATCTTATTAAACACAAAATAATGACGTAAGTGAAAACTATATCTTGACATCAATACACTAATAACCTTCTCTTGGTTGACCATGAAATCAGGTTACTGAAATTATGGCTAACTCATCATTTTAAAAATAATTTTAGTGTTTTACCGCCCACGACATTCTCGACAAAGCTGACGCCCATCACGCCCTAACAAAACATAACGAACTAAAGAAGGTTTCAACGCAAATCTTATATCAAATATTTGAACAAAAATGCATTAGCAGTGGAGACGACAAAAAGCACGGTGAAGGAGAACATAAACATGAAGATCTACCTGAGGCAGGGTCCTTCGTAGAGTCGATTTTCATGGAATTCGGTAAAAACAAAAGCGCAATGACGCAAGATCATTTCCGCCATTTTTATAAGGATATTGACTTGGGTGTGATCCAAGCGGACGGAGACAAGGAGGAGGGTGGCGGAGACCATGATCATGATCATAAACGCAGAAGGAGGAGAGATCTCCACGAAGAAGAAGTTCACGAAGAACACCATGAACTAAATAAGGTAAGCTAATAAAAATAGAACCAAAGAAGGAGAAGAAAACAACAACAAAATGTTTGTGAATCTAAACCCCATTTTTTGCGACGCGTGTAGTTATGGTGACAAAATTTTCAACATTTCAATGGGCTATTAGAGGACACTTCTTCCTTAATGAACGATAGTCTAGTGGTTAAGGAGTCAGTCCCACGCTCCTAGGTTTCTTGTTCATACTCGACTGACTGTAGTCCCAGGGAAAACAATCGAAGAAGGCTGGCTACCTCAATTAAAATCCTAGATTATCAGGCTATCCAAGTAAAATATCCGTCCATCTTCATTTTAACTAATATTCAATACTTAGTGTTTCACGGCAAATGATATTATGGAGATATATTCGATCCACAGAGATGAAAAAGTTGATCAAGGTGCTTTCCAGAAGATGTGCCCTTCGTTGCTTTATCAGTTAGATAAGAAAACATGTGTGAAGAAACGTAAAGCATCAGCGAAAAAATCACTCGAAAATGATACTTGGAAAGGTAGGCGTACTTGAATCATTATGGCGGAGTTCCACCCACCAGGCGTATCTTTATGGCGGAGTTCCACCCATCGGGCATACTACTCATATATTTCATACTTATAACCCGTGATAGTGTGTAAATTGGCTTATACTTGTGTATGTCGTCCTTTAACCACCTGTGTCGGTTATGAGCTTTAGTGCTCTATAATTTTGATGTGTCTAAACTTCACTTCTTAGCCTGGGTTGGTATGTTTATTTCAATTACTGTGGTGAGCATAGGCTCTTTATCAGGAATAATTGCTGCACCCATCTCTAAGAAGAAATGGTTTCCATACTTGATCATGTGTTTGATATCACTGGCTGTTGCAACGTTGATGGGAGATGCTATTTTACATTTATTTCCACACGTAAGTCTTAAAGGCTCTTGTAAGTGTACGCCATGAAAAGACTCCTCTCCTAGCCTTTACCAAAGTATAGGCCAAAATAGTACCAAAATCTCTAATCTCTAATTTCGAAACTAACGGTGATTTGTATGACCCCAGCATTGTTTTCAATGAAACAATGAAGCGAAGGCACTTTTAAACCTCTGGTCATAATTTTATTTTCTATAAATTTATTTTATTGGAGTGTAAAAAAATCAATGACAACAATTCTTCAGACTGAACAATAGGTACCCCTGGAGATAGTGTCCATATAGACATTTTAGTAATTGCTGTTTTTACCATTTTCTTTCAGGCATTGGAACTTCATCAACACAAACCTGGTGAAAGCCACGGCAATCCTCTATTCGACTTTGACAGTTATCTATGGAAGAGTATAGCATTCTTGATCGGCTTATACATCTTCTTCATCTTTGAGATTCTGATGCATGCTTTTGGTGGTGACCACTCTCATTCGCATGGCGTAGTAAGTAGTTCTTATCTAACAGCATTATATATTTGGTAGGAGATAAGTGCTGCGAGAAATTAAGCAATATCATGTCCACCCAGCCGACACAATGTTGAAAAACGCCTTGTTTCTGCTGGGCATGAAGTTATTCGGTTACTCTTGACAAACAACAGGGTCAAACAAAAGCCACAAACTAGAGTTTAACAATATGGTATTTTGTTCATCTTCTTAGGAGAAGCACATAGCATCATCATCAACTAGCAACAGTTCTAGTGTAAAGGGAACCTTAGGGATGTCAGAAGACGCAAGTGTACTTTGTAATGTAAGTTGGGCGAGTCAATCTGCAGTTTTTACAAGTTGTTGACCAAAAGCGGTATAATTTACTCTTCGTTATCTTGCCAACGGCCAGTAGGAATGTTCGGCAAAAAGAACGAAATAACACTTCATCTTAATAGCATTCTGTACCGCAGAGCATTACTTCACACTTAACGTCCATTAGTTACGGAAATGAATGTTTGAATTTCCCCTAGATATCGGGTGTGTGTACAGACAATCTTGATAGCTGCCAGCTCCATCTTTATGTATTGCAAGTCTATCTCGGGGAGTAAGACCGCTTATAAAGTATCACTTTTAAAGCATTTACAGAAATGTTCTCGCAATGTTTTTTTACAGAAACGTGTCAAAAACAACAGTATTTTGCGACCGTCCGGTCTTCACGAATGTTCTCCTACGGAAAATGAGTGTTCCGGTGATTGTCCAGAGGCGGAAAACAAATCGGAATGTTCGTCAGCACAAGAAAATATTGAAAGTGAAACAGTAAGCGATTTGTGTTGCACAGCTGTGTATTTCAAAACCTCTGTCTTTGGGTTGATGGCAAAGGTTAAATATAAAGAGAATAAATTATTTTAAAAAGGTGCTCCCGTGAACCTTTTTAGCAAGGTTCATTAAGAATATCTTGGGATTTAGGCCAATTCTCTAATCTTTATCCGACCCCGTCCGCGTATTGGCATAGTGGTTATCGTGCTTGTCTTCCGTCCAGGAGGTCCGAGTTCGATGCTCACCGTGTTACTGTGATTCACTTGGCAAGTGCTGTTCCTTCGCCTGGGTCAACCCATGCCATGTGAGGGAAATTGGGTACCATAACTCTGATACAAAAGTGTGGGTAGATACTCCAGACATTGTGGTGTGCAGTGGTTCTCACGAGGTTCTGCACCTGCGAGAACAACATATTCTCCCGTGTAGTTCGAATGTCTCTGTATACGCCATGGCTCTATCTATCTATCTATCTATCTAAAAATTTCAATACCAATGTAGACTAAATAGTCTATGTTTTTAACTTAGAAAGAAAACATTACCAAATTATAGAGCCAGACACGATAAAAAAAACATTGTGGTTTTTCTCACTTTCCGAGGTTATTAGTCTGGATTGTTATTGTAAAAACCCGATTAGCCTGCTAGTCTATACCAATGACATCGAAACCGTTATCATATCGAGAGAATCTAATCAAGATTTTATTTTATTTTACAGGAGACTCTACCACCAAATTCTCCAACCTCGACAGATATCATGTTAGCAAAGTCCGGCAGCCGGGAATTACTCGTTCTCTCTGAAGAAGAAAAGCGTAAAAACAAATACCACCTTAACAACGGTTACCAAGAAGAAAATGGTAGCACAAGTAGTGGCGATTGTGATAAACACTTAGAAAGGAACGAAAACAAACCTCTATCCTTAGCCAAATTGAAATCAATAGCTTGGATGGTCTTAGTGGGCGACGCAATTCATAACTTTCTTGATGGAATAGCAATAGGTGTGGCATTCAGCGAGACATGGCCTGACGGTCTTCATGGTGGTATCAGTACTTCGATTGCAATTTTATGTCATGAGCTACCTCACGAATTAGGTAAGAAGACGCTAATTCTATTCTTATTTTCTCGCATTTGTTGATACATAGCTCTAAGGTACCGATCCGGTACCGTGAAAATGGAAACAAATAGCTCTAAGGGAATCCGGTGCCGTGAAAATGGAAATAATCCTCTTAACTCTCACTGATCACAATTAGTTTCTCAAAGCTCATCCTTGATCTTAAAGGTAAAACATCGGTAGCCGAGTAGTCTAGATTCTAGACCAGTAGCCGCGCGGAAGAAACGCGAGGTAGAAGAGGAGACCAAACGTTTAACGTCGGCTATAATATCAGAATTATCTCTTATCGGCTACGAGGTTGCCAGGCTACGAGGTTGCCAGGTTACCATTCTATGGTCAGTTGTTATGTGTGTCCAGTAGACACTTCACATTTTTCGTTCAACGTCCAAAGTTCAAACAACATCCTGTATCTACTGAGTGAAGACGTGAAACAAGAATGTTGAACACTTATTTAGCCTATTATAACCTTTTTTTAAACACAATTTTCAGGGGATTTTGCAGTGCTGTTGAATTCAGGATTATCGATCAAGCAAGCCCTTCTAATGAACTTTATATCATCACTCACTGCTTTTATTGGCGGGATAATTGGTGTGTCTTTGGGTACGCAATGGGCAGCCACAAATTGGATTTTTGCAATCACTGCTGGCCTGTTTGTATATATTGCCTTAGTTGATATGGTAAGTAGAATTCGAAGTCTTCTTTAAATTTTCTTTTCTTGTGCGCAAGCGCATGATGTATTGAATCGAAAAAACGTGCGGTTGAGCAGAGACCATCATCTTTTATAAACAAAATAAAAATTCTGACCGGATTGCCTTACTTTAATTTTTCAGCTACCAGAGATATTGCACAGTTCATCATTGAAGAAACATCCATGGTTTTGCATCATGTTGACCAACATTGGGTTATGGTGTGGCTTTGGAATTATGATCGTTCTTGGTGCATGGGAAGAAGATATCAAATCTGTTCTAAAACAGTGAAAGAAAGTTGTTTTGTTTTGATGTTGATGACTAGATAGTGGGATATTGACCAGAACTGTTCCAACCCTTCAGACAAGTGACGTTTTTCCAAAAAACGTTCTGACGTTGAAACAACGTTCCATATTGTTTGAGTTCTGCTGGACATTTTAGAAGTTCTCCTTCTTATCGGCTGATTTTGATTGTACTATCTATTTATTTCTCTTCTTAACAACTCCAATGGTTACAGAGCTTTTCTCAAATGTTCAGACTATCGGTCAAAAATATGGATGGTAGATATGAACCACAGGTAAACTAATATATCGAAGATTTGGAAGATTTGATATGGATTAATAAATTGATACTAAAGCGCAATCAAAATATACGTCACAGATAATAGGACTTTAATTAAGTGTTGTGTTTGTTGGTCAAAGTTAACTTCTATTTGAAACAAGTTTTGTAAAAAATACTATGACTCCGTTTCAATCTTGGTAACTTCATTGCAAAGGTTATTTGGTGGTTCGAAGACAATGAACAGCTGACACTGGTTTTCCATATGTTCCGAATACCCCCTGAAAAAAATCAATTTATTATTCTACTTCAGATTTGTGTTAGTCAGTCATACTTTTATTCAAAGGAATTTTTAGAAAAATTATCTTAAATAATTTGTTTTTTTCATATATTTGTGTTATTATTACAGTAGTTTTTTAAATTTTTATTAATTATACAATGTTAAATAATAATTCTTTTATTGTAAATATTATAAATGACAGAAATATCGACGAAATTTATTCAAATTCATTGCGACCATTATTCTGAGCCAATATCGGGTACAACGAGGAAGTGCTGCTGGGCTGGGTTTCAATTGTAGGTGTAGTAATAAAGTGAATGTTATATATTTAAATAAAAAAGTCATTGTTACGAATCTCGAAACACCAAAATTCCAAAATTATCTCTGTTTCATGACCATGCTCGGTAGATCCTTGCTGGTTTCAAGTATCAATAACCTCCGCCACCCCATGCTTCTAAAGGCGTCAAAAAAGAATTAGGAGTATGAGAGGAGAGTGCAAATCCCATCAAAAATCTAAAACAACGTACCCTCGAATGTACACTTTACCGAGAGACAACACCATATCAGATAAATCCCCATTACTTGGTGATTTTTGTATTGTTAACATATCTGCTTGTTGGTCCGACGTGAACGCTTTTGATTGGCCCAGAACTCCAGTATCCAGCCATTCTTTCGTAACAGAGTATATCCCGTTTGGTTGACGTATGCTCGTTGACATGGTCAAATGATTGCTTCGGAAATGTAGACTTTCTTCAGGTCGATTGACCAGTGTTATTTCACTGATAAAGACTCGACGATGGAAAGTAGCGTTCAACCAATGTATTTCATTTCTACCAAAATACGTTGCTTGGACACCGCCGTTGGTTACACCATTGAATGCCTTCATTGCAGGGTAACCTTGATCGTCAGGTGATTGTTCAGCAGTAAGGCAGTTGCTATCCAATAAATCTAGTGGAAAGACAAGAAAGTTTGAAAAGTGTAAATCCCGGTCTCTACTCAGCGCGCGCCTTTCATGTTTCTCTGTTCTGATTGGTCTTGGAGATAACACTACGTAACAAACTGACATAGTGTTATCTATGAAACCAAAACAAAACAGAGAAACAGAAAAGGCGATCGCTGTGAGAGCTGAAAGGAGACCGGCCAACTACTATACTTCGATGGATGAAAGTGATATCAGCTTTCATCAGACAACAGTTAGAATAGAAGTATCTGTTTTTAAACAATAAGCTTAAATCAAAATGTCTTTTTGAAAATCATTATAACAACATACCGTAAGCCTGGACGCAACGTTTTCCATGACAAATATCTTCGCATCGTTCGTTCGAAGCACATGGGTTATGCTGTTCACATGATGGACCAATCTAAATGGGATAAATGTATGAACGAATGAATTCACGAATGAATGAATGACGCTAGATTTCTTTTTGAGATGTAGACAAAAAAGGGAACAAACCAACAAAGCTTACGTCTGACACTGACAAAACTGATACTGAAATAAATGTTACTTGAGTGAAAAATTCTTTCAGTGGTCTTAATAAAAAGACTCATAAGTGTGCTGTAGACCAAATTGTGACCCAATAACTTAACCATTCGTTTTTAATCGACAGCTGAGAATATCGATCACATCACGATAAAAAAACAGACCCAAAAGCAAAGCAAACAAATGAACTGATCTGATCGAACAAACGAAGAAATTTGGATCACTCACCGCTTTCTTATCTTTAGTGTCATAGTGATTCCATGCTGGGTTAGCCATCATTCTATAAAGTCCTGAAGCACACATGTAGGCTGCTTTATGTAGCAAATAACAAACCAATTCAGAGGGGTTGTAATTTACAGACCAGCAATTAGGGTGATACATGCAAGCGGTTAGACATTTCATAAGTGTGACGTCACGCAACCAATCACCAGTAGCATTTGCCAAAGAGTGCCCAAACTTGACCTTCGAGAACTCTGCATCGTATAAATTGCATTCGCGAAATTTCAACATTCGCGAAAATGTGAATTTAAAAAGAAGAAAAATGAAGACGCATTTGGGATTGAGAAAAAACATTTTCACATCTTCGTTTTTCGCAATAATGAACTTAAGTAAAATCTTTTATATATGTTAGGTTTTTGAGACATGAATACCCTGCTGTAAGCTAGACTAAGTGAAATAATAAATGTATCGACCCCGTCCCCTCGTTGATTTGCGACATGTTAGATATAAATATGACGTAGTATGGGTCCATGAATAAATAACGAAATTTTGCAAAACAAGTTGATTAGTTCGTCAAAGTAAAACTTAAAAGAAGAAAAATGAAAACTAGTTGATTAGTTCGTCAAAGTAAAACTAAAACCAAAAAAAGGTGAATTTTGAAATAAATTTCTATTAAGTAGGAATGATGTATCCACAAAGCTTCCATCTAAAACTCAAGAAAAGTAAATTTTAAAACGAATTTTCATTGCCTAGGTATGAATACTTCATTTTCAAAGTTTTTAATAATTCACATAGAATTACGAAAACGAGTATTAAATAGTGCCCTAACAAGAGTGCGTGGGTACACACCCTAGGAAGTGCGTGGACTCAACCTCCAGGTGACAATGTCATTTTTTGAATCACAGGAAGAAACATACAGCTCAAGTCAATTCATTCAGTTTGTCAACAAGGACAAATCCAAGAGTTCCGACGATTGTTCATTCGTCCGGTCACTCATGCGGAACTCTCTCACAATTTGCGAAAAATGAGTTAGCGTTTTACGAGCGGTCGAAAATAAGGAGCGCGTAAAGTCTTTATGCATCCGCGAGTAAATGACAACGTTTGTGGCACTGTTCATGATTTGTAATACGCTTAATACAGAGTTAAACGTTAAAACAGTTTCGTATGCACGTTTACTGAACTTCACGCCAACATGATACAAAACGTAAACAATGAATTGAAACACATCCAGTGGAATGACACACGTTGAAAATACTATGACAACAACAATCAACATTTTACGAGCTTTCTCCATGTTGCGGCATCTCGAACTTTCGGAAAAACGAGACATATCATCATCCAAATGTGTATTGCTTCGTTTTAAAACGTTATTGGACATCCTTCCCAGCGTTATCATTACAAAAGTAGCTGCAAAGTCTCGAGTTACGTTCCCAATGGAATATAGTAAGATGATGCTTCTCTCTTTCTCTGACGGCATACATGTGTTTATATCGTATAGGTCTGAGGTGACCAATTCAAGAACATAGATGTAAGGAGAGACGAGTATCAAAGCTAATACAAAAGTAACAAATAACCAAACCAACATAAACGAGCGACGCAGAGAGCGCTCAAAGGGTGTTTTGATTGATTTGTAGCGTTCATAGGAAATCAAGATTAAAATCCCTTGAGATAAAGTGACGCATATGGGGAAGAAACTGGAAATCAATTTACATCCGATATAACCGAAATGCCACCGCCGGTATTTGGTGATAGCTCCGTAGATGAAAAGGCCCGGGACCACCATAGATGCAAACATGTCGACAGCCGCTAATACGGATAATAAAGATTCGAACGGCTTTCTTGTTTTACGTTTTTTCCATACAAAGACGTATATGACTAACAGGTTTCCGAATGTTCCCAGGATGCACGGTATGGCCAGCGCAATGATGTTGAGAATTTCAGTAGGTAGATACGTTTCCATGGAGATGGGCTGTTTACCTCTTGTCATCGGTTGGTTGTTGAGGGATGTAGAATTGTTTTGGAATGTCATTGCTATAGAAAATGAAAGAAAATTAACCGAATTATCCATGTGGAATTGTAACCCTAGAAAAACCTGTTGCATTAGCATTACCTCGATGTAAATTAAGTAGAATATTTACAAATCAATGCTCCAAAGGGGTATGTCGTCGTCCGGCCATTGACTAAGCGAAAACGATCAAAGAGTACCAAATAATGTCTCTTAACCCTTACACTCCGCAGTATTTTTGAAAAAAGTGAAACTTTTCCACAACTCTTTTACAGAAAATCTTAAAATGGCCGTCAAGGCTAGTAGCATGAGAGATAGACAAAGAGTTTGGTTAGAAGGTTTTTATCAAATTCTTTCAAAAAGCATTAGTTTATACGCTTTTAAACTTAAGCGAGACTGATGTGGTGCAGTAAAATTGCCTCTTTTCACGCCAAATGGCGTCCTTCAGGCTCTAAGGGTTAATGAGAATGATGGTCCCTTGTCTTCATAGAACATGCAAGTTAAAATAAACTCAAAAACGGTTAGACTCTACCAATAGAACAAACTTAATACTGAAGCTGGAGTAACATTGGCGTATATTCATCTGGAGACCTTCAAACCACTTTGAGCAGATCAGACAGCCCATCATTATCCTACTGTAGACAAACATCTTAGCGCTTCTGTCTATCTTAGATGGTTGTTTGCCTGAATGTCTGAGAATAAGCTAATCGAACTTTAGTAAGACGAAAGAAATGAAGAAAGAAGATTTTCCCTTTATGAATTTTCCACCAGGCTATGAACTTACACTTTAAGACTCATTCATTGTAGACGCATTATGAATAAATAACATACATCCAAGTCCTACATAAGTGCCGACATGCTTCCTGAGAGGATAGAACTGTAAGCGCATGAAAAATCAAAGAAAAGTAAAAGTCCAACTGTTGAAATGTGACTCTCTAGGAGAGATTTCTTTCTTAATGAAAGATTTATGTAAATAGTTGTAATGAAGGTTTTGAAATTTTTCAACAAAATGGATCCCGCCTAAAACCTATTTGCGTCAATTTTGTACAGGTTTCGAAATCTTTCTTTAACTTTAAAAAGTCCTAGAATTTGGTTGAGCCAATCACAGGTTCCCTAGTTTCAGGATTTGCACAAAACCAGTACGAGGAGTCAAATAAACCTCTACCTATCGGACAAAACAATGTCGGACAAAAGTGACGAAATTTTTTAAAGGTGACGAAAATTATGTCCGACGAATAATTTTGTCCGACGAAAAATAAGTCCGAGATTGTTTTGTCCAATAAGGTATTAAAGACCCATTTCGCTAAACTAAACCTGTTAAGCTAAATCTCCAAAAGTTGAAAATGCTGAGGACATTTTTGAGTCCAGTTACATCAAATATTTTTAGCAAGTATTCCCCAAGCACCAAGGTAAAACTTTTTACCTTAAAAGGAAAAGATCCACTGAAGAATTTTTGAAGTCTTAAAATCAATTAGTAAATCTTTTTGGATAGAATTTGATATTGTGTGTGATATGAATTTGTTGAAAGTAAATCCGAATGAATTGCAGCAACTTGTTACATTGAATTGTGTTGTTAAAATACAAAATAAGGTCCCAAATAAGAAAGGCTATCGGTACAATGTTTAGCATATGCTTAATACTTTCCCTAACCTGAACCTAATATGCTTTTAAGTGCAATATTTATAAAAATATATACGTGAAGTAGACTTTCTGTATTTCATTTTTCCCAGGCAACATTTCACCTTTGATTTCACCATAAAGGTAAGAAAAACACATGGAGATTCAACTCATACTATTCCATTGTATCTAATCCTTGATAGCAAATTGCTGCTTTG
>JAUJPO010042665.1:0-17654 GCA_032270745.1 Tiaropsis multicirrata
TCAAAATTTTCAAAAAATGAAAAAAACACCCCCAGGTATTCACCCAAGGAACAATTGTACCAAATTTCAGCCAATTCAAACAATTTTTGAAGCCTGCAGCCTGCCCCAAAGTTTTCGGACAGACAGACACACAGACAGACAGACATTCTCAGATTATAGCTCATATAATAGACTCTTCTTTAAGACGTTCAAAATAATTGTTGGTCATTGCCCTAAATCTCAAGAGACATTTTGAAACTTTATTGTCCAAATCCACAATATCTACAGGGTGTCCGGAAAGCCCAGGTTTCAGCGCCTAATTTTGAATTTTGAAATTATTTTTAGTGGCAAACAACATGGATGTTCTACAGAAAAGATTTTGTAAGGGCAGTGAGGGATATTATGAATTGATTAAAGAAATTGTAATATCATAAAGATCAAATTTGTTTGGAAACGAGGCCATCAATTATATTGCGCGTTTTGAGAAGAAAGATGTGTTTGTCATCATCATATTGCAAAAACTGATTGTACTTTAAGTCTTTTACTTTTCTCATGTTGCTAAGAAATCAATCCTTATCCACCGTCCACGGCTCTACCCCGTCGATGCTCTGTCGTGGGGCCAGCTATTCTTCTTTCTCTTTCTCCTCGCGTGTTTTCATTTCCGTGACTGTTTCTTCCCTCGCATACTCACGTTCACGTTTCACAAACACAGACATATACGAAATCCGTAAAACAATAAAACGCAGACCAGAATATATCTGCTTCGAACTACGGACCAACAAATTCTGTACAACTAACATTTGAGCTTTCAGTGGGTCCAAATTGGTATTTGACAGTTCATTTAGTAAATTATGCAGACCCAGACCTTGGAACTTCTCAGCCACGATACGGACTATAGACCAGCGAGCTACAATACGCCATATAAAGGCAAACGAATCTGCAACTTTGACAAAAACTTGCTGTGTGGTATTCCAAAGCATTAAAGCCGGCTGAGCGAGCGGGCTCAAAGCGGACGCCATAACGCGGAAACATGACATGACTGGTTCAGTAACCATAGTAACAACATTAGCAACATTTCGTAATGGTTTGAACAACATCGCGAGCGCCGTATAAAGAGGAGTGGCGAGGAGAATAACAGGTTTCATATACATCCACCAATAATCCGTTATAACGTCCGTAACACGGTCTAACCAGCGGAACCAGCCGCGAAGTACTTCAAGATAAAACTCAAGAACCTCTAGAACTGGGCGTAGGAAGTTTCGTATAAACCCAACATGTTTGTACAGTTGCCACATAGCCCATGATAGAGTAAGAAGGGTGTAAATGATGATTAGATACTCGAAGACTTGTCGAATAGTGGAGGAGTACCACTTAGCCGGGATGTAGTTCACCCATTCAGGAAGACCTTCCCGAATCTTTGAAAGCGGTCGGACGTCTTTCTGTAAGCCTCGTTTATGATTCTCCAGGATAGCTGTTCGTTCGCATAACTTCCTCACTTTTAACGCGTGTAAAATTTCACGCAACTGCTGCAAATCTTGAACGTCAAACGTTGCTTTAACCATACACGATTCTTGTTCTCGTCTCAGGTAAGCGGTCTGATCTCCATCGTTTTGTTCATTTTGAGCGTTCTCCTCTTTAGGGCCTTTCCGATTCAAAAGACCTTCAACATCAGATAGTTTCTCAACTGTCCACGCGATCAAAGGTGTGCGATTTTCAACGAGTAAGCGAGTCGTCATCGTATCCCAGGAACCGAATTTTGACGTCACTTTAAGATCGGCAGCCGTGACGTCATCGAATTCAAGCGTCGTGTGCTTTTTGATACCAGTTTTAAAGAATTGGTTTTGATCAATCGTTTTAAAGTACAATTTAGACGAGCCTTCTTCGTAGACTATACAACAGTCTGTGAGTTCTATAAAGAAATTTTCTTTAATTTAGTTTTGAATGTTTTTTTGACAAAAGCATTCAAACTTTTAAGCCAAAAAAGGGCTTTTCCGGAAAAAATCTGGAATATATCTCACTGTTGAGGATATAGAATTTTTCAATATCCTAGGATATGTAGAGGGTAAGAATTTGAAGACCAAGGATATCCAGGGGGGGGGGTTCGAGATTTTCAATATACTAGGATATGCAGGGGGCTGGTGTTAAGGAAAACACGGATTCTTTCTGGAAAAGTTGAATAAAATTGTGATATTGTTTTGCAACCTAGAGCTAAAAGGGCTAATGAAGAACCTAAATAGTCCAGTAGATTTAATAACAATTTTACTGGAACCTGGACAAAATTCACATCCAGTACAGAAATACAGGTAGGATACTTGTCTACCAAAAAAAAGGCCCATCGATTTGACATTGGGAAAATATAAATATAAATATAAAGATCATAGCATAGTGAGACAAGAAAGCTTTGTTAACGTCATATATAAAGCACAGAGGCCCTAAAAGCTAATCTGCTTATAAACATTACCAAGGCTGTGATAAATTCAAAAGAAAATCGAATATTTTTCTAATTATCAAAAATTACATTTTCTCACCTAATCTTTCTGGTTCCACATTCTTCATTTTCTTTTTCTTGTATTTCAAGGGACCACTCTTGAATGTCGTGATTGGTATTATTACATGCCCGCCCAAGGGCGTTTGATTTCCTGCCAAGGGCGCTTGAACAACATCACCAGCTTGTCGCAAGGGCGTTTCTTTTACTTCACTCATGTTCGATATTTTCAGTTATAACTTATTTTCTAAATTTATTTTCATTTTTTTTGCATCTATGAAAAATGTAAAAGACAATGTTAGAAGGGACGTAAAATGGTTGGCTGATTTCCTTCAATGTAAAGAAACTTTTTTTTTGATAGAGGATGAAAAAAACCTAGTAAGATGTTTGGTTGTTTAGTATTTATTGCCATACAAAGGTCTTTTAACGCCTTCTGTTTATGAACGAAGAATCTAAAAACTAAATGTTATAATGGCAAATTGTATCTTGAGACAGTAATAAAAATTAAAAAACAAACTATTTTTATCTGTAGAAAATTACAAAAATTAGCTAAAATCTATAAAAGTAACATTCGCTAGCTTTCTGGTTGATAAGGTTTATCGTCAACTTTGTTACCCGAAAAATAATTCTCTCGAAAATCGTTTTGTTGTTGGATCCAGTCCTCTGAATTGTAAAGAATGACGTCATCGGAGCACTAAGAAATTGAGAAGAGAACAAACAAAAAATATACGTTACAATATACCCTACTAGCGAGGTGACGCAAGAGGCTATTTAGGACGTGAATTGTACAAAATTAGACCTGCACATAACCAGGCCCAGCAATATCTTTGTGCGTATAATTTCTAATAGCTTATGTACAGGTCCAAGTCGAAGATTCCACGTCCTGAATAGCCTCTTGCGTAACGTCAGCTACGTAAAGAAGCAGGGTTTGACAAATCATACTATTGTCAGCTACATAAAAAAGTAGGCTTTGGTGCAGGTTAAGTTAGAGATCTCAACAGCTTATTTTTATACCCAACTCAAAGGGAGTAAATATTTATACCAATCTTGCATCTAATTTACTCCACAGTGACAAAAGTCTTCAAGTCGATCAGATTGTGATTTTAATACAGTTTTTCTGACAGACCTAGACAAACACATCCATCAAATGTGAGAGATCTATACAGTATATTTTTTACCCGAAACATAGTGAAAAAAGTCTTCAAATCAATCACATTTTGATTTTAATACAGTTTTTCTGACAGACCTAGACAAACACTTATATCAAAAGTGAAAGTTCTATACAGCATATTTTTATATATCTCTCAAGCAGAGCAACTAATATACCCATCTTGCATCTAATTTACTCAACAGTGCACAGTGACCAAATTCTTCAAATTAATCAGATTATAGCTTTAATACAGTTTTTCTGACTGACCTAAAAACACTTTCAGCAAAAGTGAGAGATCTCTCTACAGCATATTTTTATACCCGATACATAATCTAAAACAGAGCAAATAAATAAAACTTCTTATACCCGGTCAATGTTTATTCTATAGCAGAACGTTTTTTGAGAGAAAACCGTTATCTATCTAATAACAAGGACAGATTAAATTACTGAGGATTTCGTATTTTCTAAAACAAGTTTTTTTTGTAAGAACTCAAAAATGATAGTAAAACGTTAATTCCTAAGCTATGGCGTATACTAATGGATCTGTTCTCTACCATCACAGAGAAATAACTACTGATGAGGAATTGTGAAATTTTCGCGTCTTAATTTAGAAAGTGGAGGGATCAGCAAATTTAGTGACTAAGGAGGCGCAACCCACCCCTTTAAAACCGCTTCTTTTTAAGCTTTTGTGGACCTTTTTCTCAAAATATTACCAAAAAAAAATGAAGTAGAAACCAAACCAACCCCATGAACCTCAAAATTTGTCAGATGACAATAAAATGGAGTTTCTACCAAGATGTTTACATCATTGGTTTTTTAAAACAAGCTAACAAGTCCGTTCTTTAAATATAGCCAATTACTAAAACCATAACTCAAGCATGATCAATTTTTATTAAAAACTCACCCCACCCCCTCAGATTTGTTGACCACTCTCTCAAGATATTCTTATAAAAAAAGCATTAAAAGACAAAAACAAAAACAAAAACAAACTAAAACAAAAAAGACTACATTGTCTTGTACAAGTTTTTTATAAGCATATAAAAATTTGAGGACCAAGCTTGTCATCTGAAGCAGTAGATATGGTTTTAAAGGGTTCAATCTGGGTCTCATGATATATTTTTAAAATAAAAACAAGTACTTAGTATAATATGAACTGACATAGCTCTATCACAGTCCACTTTATCTTCGATGGGGCGATCATGCCCATGCCAATGTAAGGTCCCCCATAGGTTTGAAAGTTTCAAAAACATGATTTTGTATTTTAATTGAGCGTCAACTTACTAACCATTAACCCATGTTCCAGGATGTAGATTTATAGCAATTACGGTTAAATAGGTATTGATATGCAGGTAAAAGATCTTGTTGAAGAAGAGATGTGCTTGTAATTTGGCTTAAAACTGTTACACTTTATAAAAACAAAAGCCACGTACCTCATCTAGCCGTTTCGTTTTGACCATAGTGATCAAACGTCGCGATATCGTTCTCGTTAGATTCTGCTCACAATTTGAAACTAGACTGAACGCAGGATGTTTTGGAATAGCCTCTTCTGAATACCTGATTAAGAAAACGAAAAGTGATGCTTCATGAAAGGGAATTCGTGAAAGCGGCTTTAGAGGTTGTGGACCTGTCAATTTGAGACCACCTTAGTTTCCCGTAGTAAAGTCTCTTAAACGAGTTTGGAGTTCTCAAAGCATCGAGACAAAAGTTTGTCTCTTTTATTCAAGCGACTTTTGTACTAAAGAACGAAGACGTGATCTCAAATTGGAGGATAAGTTATATGTTTAAAGAGAAGGCAAAATCAAGTTAAGCAACGATTTTTCATTAGAAAAAATAGGGGACTTGGCTCGAGTACTTGAGAAATTTTGTCAGAATTTAAAACCTTAGTGATAAGATAAATCTCAGAAATTTCTTGATTTAAGCGACTTAGATATCATATTTTATGGGTTGAATTGTTCACTTCCAGTCTACTTTTTGTCCCATTTGTCGAGTGGTCTTTAATGGGCTGTTTTTGAATTCCACAAGGGGGAGGCATCTAAAATTACTCCGGACGTCACAAATTTACCACGGATTTCCCCCGGACACCGCATTATTCTTCATATCACTCCCTGTTTAATTCTTCATATCACTCCCTGTTTAATTCTTTTCTGGAACAGCTCATTGTATCAAGGAATTATTTTAACTGTTTAGGTCAATACAAGTCAAATGCGCTCTTGATTGTTTCTCAAGTGGTAAATATAACCCCGTAAAGACCACTTCAAGGAAATGGCTACACTTACAAAGATTTTCGATGATAGAAATATAACTGTTTTGTCGGTCAATACGGAAAATAGTTTATTTTTGTATAAGTAGAAGCTTCCTGAAAAGCATTTTTACTATGTTCCCAGCAGACACACAACTTTATTTTAACATTGTTTCAACATCCAAATAACGTTCTGACGTTGGACGTTGAAACAAAGTTCCATGCCTTCTGGTTTGGCACTTACGAGGGTTTATAGACAGGTAACCAGTAGACAAGTCTCCCACCAACTACCAAATATTGTAGTGCAAAAGCTAGTAAATCCAAGATGATTTTGGACAGAGTGTGGAGCTTCTTGACTGGGATGTGTTCTTCACGTCTAGAAAAGCATGACGTAAAAACAATCGATTATTGTACGTAAAATAGGTAGCTGCCCGGCAGATACCAGACGGTATTTTCAACATTGAAACATTGTAAATCCGTGCCGAAAATTTCGAACACCGTAGACATTTTTGTAAAGATGTAATAATTCAACACCTGAAACTAAGTAAACGTACTAAAAGTAAGCGAAGTCCATCACAACATCAAAGCATAAAAAATATATTTCTCTTTATAATCAAGCAAAATAAAAAGTTTCGCGTTCATATATATTTTCAAGATTTAAAAATTGAAAAAAAAAGAAAAATAAAGAAAATAAATTTTAGTTTTCATTAAGTCGAGAAAAACCCATAAAAGAGTCAACAATAGACCTTTAAAAGACTTTTTCACAAACTTTTTTGTTAAACTTAAAGCATGAAGAACAATAGAAGGCAGAAAATAGAGTACATTGATAGGCAGAACACTTGTCATTCAGAGCACTAATCCTACGTAGCGTACATGCGGCTTGAAGAGTTTGCAGCTCTATTAAGTCGCCATAAAAGCCTTAAAAAGTAAAATAAAATTTTGGTGTCGTAGATCGGGATGAAAGAGTATGTTAATTACTTTTCACACTGATTCTCATTCCAAATAGAACATCTTCTCTGGTCGAGGTGAAGAAAATTAGGACCTATGTATATTTCCAGGACCTTTAAAAATTTACGGTGAAAGTAAGTCTTAAAAAGTACAATAGCTTTAATGCGTGCTAATTTCTGGCGAAATAAATATTACGAGTTAAAATTTGGCACGAATATTCATTTTTCCATATTCTTTAAATTAGAAGCATGTTTGCAAACTCAATTCTATTTTTTCGTAAAACATTTTCAAAATAATCCTTAAAAAGTACAAGCAAGTTGTACTTTTGGAAACAAAAAAGTTCCTAACTTCAAATTGATTTAAAATATTTATTAGGTATTTAATTGTTACATTGAAACAACCAACCTTCTTGGCGTTTGAAGCTTTATGTCCTTTATATTGTTTATAAAAAAAAAACATATGTATCCAAATAGACAAGTTACTGCTTAAAAACAGTTGAAAGACCTTTTATTAGAAAGCCCAACTAAGAACTACTCTCGCCCATGGATTTGGGTCGAGATACAAAGTAAAGAATTCATAGAAAATCATTAGACATTGCCCACCATATGGTTGGGCAAAATGGAGAAAAGAATTGCATTAAATCAACGTCCAAATAACGTTCTGACGTTGAAACACAGTTGTTTGGTCGTTAAAACAACGTTTCGTGACTGTTGGGATGGAATCTAAAATCTTACACATCATCAGGTATATCCCACGTGGTGTCTTTCTTCGAACCAAGTTTCCTTCCGCCTTCTCGTATACCGTAAGGAGCTGAAAAATACATACTTTAGCTTTAGTAGTTATCACACAGGTACGAGTACAATATGAGAAAGTTCTGAGATTCTTTTGAAAAAATTACGGAAAGATTTAGAACAATCCACAAATTCTTGCTCTTTATTAGAATTACCATATTATCACAACATAGGCCCATACCACTTGTTGAAAGTGATAACATCGATCAGAATCAACCAGAAATGCCACCGCATTTGGCGCTGAGGGGTCAGAAGTTTTAAGATCCTAAAAAGACCAAAATTGGCTGTTTAGTTAGCTTTTACTGAACGAAAATATCTTTATGACTTCATGAATCGTTAAAATTGGTTTTTACCAAAAAGTAAGAGGCCATATTATAGTCACCCACTAAAAAGAAACTTTGGAACTGAAGTTTATAACGAAGCAAGTGTTGCTCATGACGTCATTTATGAAAAGGACTATTCAATTCCAGAACACTACAAGCTTTCCCAGTAAACACGAGATGTCAGCTTGACGTCCATGTGACATTTCTTTGACGTCAAAATGATCGTTCTGCGTTTACCAGTTAAAAGTCATTCGCTTACGGTCAGTGACGATAGCATCAAATATTTCTTTCGTCCGAAATGGCGCATGCGTAGCATCGGCTGCCATTATGTCCCAATAAAATGGTAGAAGATCGTAATTCTCAAAATTCGTTCGTATGATCTCATCACGGGCTAAAAGTTTGTGAATTAAAGAATAAATAAAAACAGCGAGGTTTGGTACCCGAGATAAATCACGACGGCGGATGGGTCTTTATAGCCTATGCTTTAGATAGCGCGTACTTTTACAGGCTAGTCCGTGTAGCAAGATAGACATAAATTTCTCCTTTGTTCTATAACGAAAATAGAACAAAGGAGAAATTTATTAGGAGGTTAAGTCTACTAGTCTATAGAAAGGTGCGTTTATATAGAGCAGGTTGTAAAGCCCCATTCGTCGTCGCGATTTATCCCGGGTACTTACCCACAGCATACGGTCATCGATCACCAGAGAGCCTGATTTTGCCAATCCATGAACAAAAAAAACACTGAATCTCTGTGGTATATACCTCTATAATTTTTGTTTCCAGCGCGAGACGATTTGCCACGTCCATAAATGACGTTGTAATCTATATCACTTCCACCGCACATTGCTCCGAAATGTGAACATGCCACGATTATACTGGATAGAAAGAAAACGTATTCGATATTGAAATAGAGAAAAACTTGTCGGTCCCTTTGGGAGTTAGAGATGTATTTTACAGAAACGGATACAGAAGATACTCAAGTAGTCATTTTGTCCATGTTCCTTATTATGGAAATCAATGTTACTTCTGTATCCGTCACTGCTTTAAGAGGAGGAATATTCGCGTCAAAATGAAATCAAAACTTTGTGTAATTTAATTTTGCGTTTGAAAATCCTTTGGAGAAAAATTCTTTTGATAACTGATTTTTTCTAACTTTCGTGGAGTTTAATTTCACGATTTATGTGAAATAATTAAGAATCACCCGAACATTTTTAGAATTAAATTTAGCATTACCTGCCAGTCCCGACAAAGGGGTCGTAACAGAAACTTCCTCTTCTAACCTAAATCATTAAAGAAAATAGGAAGAAAAACTATGAGCGAAATAAATCGATCGAGGACAGTGGAAAGCGACCCGCGAACGTTGCCCCGCAAAATCTAGGACGCTCGATTTGCTGTTTGAACGTATTCTAAAAGGCAGGGCAGCGTCCGGTAGAGACTTAATAGGGCACTTATTCTATTTGTTTATCAACAAAAAGCATTTCAACATATCATTTTAGCGCCCGATAGTGTCCGATATTCAGACCCTTAAAATGCATAAAGAATGGCCTGGCTTTCAAAAAGGTGGTTAATGAGCATTAGCAACTTGGTATTCGTGTATTTAACACACCTGAGCTTGGTTCGCCATTACCATGGAGAGTTGTGGATCCATTGATGTGTTTCCAATGAAATATCTGGTCTTCAAAGTATACTTGTATATACTATTTCGTTGGCTATGTCCTATCTAGGATAAAGAAGATGTTTTTATCCATATTAAAGTATTAAGTATGATAGACTTGAATTTTCTCATTCGATTGTGCAATATTTTCAATTGAGCTCATATGTATCAAGGTCGAGGCAATGTTTTCTTCACACTCAGAGTTTCACGGAATTTGAATCCTGAGGTTGATTGTTTTGTTGACAATTTACCGCCTAGATTAGATTACCCAATCTGAGCAACTCATCCGCTGAGTTATCAGTAACCGGGGATCAAGCCTATAACTCTTAAATTTTTAAGAGAGTGCTCTACCGACTAAGCTAAACCGGAAAATACATAAATGCTTTTGTTTCTAACTAGATTAACATTCTTTATTTTTTCAAGTTCAAATTACAAAAATGCTAGGTAGGGGTGCCTTTTTTATGAATCACCCTGTAGAAATGCCTCATAAATAAATAACATTTAATAAAACTCAAACGTGGCATATAGAACATTCGCCGAAAGTCGCCGCCGAAAGTCTGAAGATAGAGGCTTTAATTTTCTACTTATCTCTAATCTTTACAAGTTTACCAATCCCGCTAGGCTCTGTACTAAGGTCTTGTTTGCTAATCCCAGTATTTAGCCCGGTCTCCACTTTTTTGTTTCTTTGTTCTGGTTGGCCTTGGCCTTGGAGATAACATTACGTCAGTTTGTTACGTAATGTTATGTTCGAGACCAATCAGAACAGAGAAACGTAAAAGGCGCGCGCTGATCTCGCTAAGTTGAGATCGGTCTTTTCTGAATAGTACATCCGGAGAGCTTTCTACTCCGTCGGTTGATATACGGGAGCCTCTCATAAAAGGGAGGGTCTGATTTCTTTTTCAACTCTAAAAGGGAGGCTTTAATTCTTTCTAATTTTTCTCTAATTTTTACAAGTCTACCAATTCTTACCAGACGACCAAAGAACATTTGCGTCAACTGACCACTAGTTTCGAAATCTAATAACATGCTGAATATGATATCAGCGTTCTTCAATTTAACGTTACCAGGGATTGAAATGTACTTTTGAATCTCCTATAAAATGGGAGAGAAAAAATATTAGACTTTTTTAAGAGGTATTGATATTTCAGGGGGGGGGGGGGGTTAAAGGGTTGAGAGATGACGGGCAAACCCAATTCTTAGAGAGAAACATATTTTGCCAAGAAAAGCCACCCTTAGAAAGACATTTTGGAATCTTAACTCTTAAAGAGACAATTTGGCTGAACTTTTAAAAAATCGAGACCCTTAGAGAAACTCTTTTGACTTTTTATGTTTTTTTTGCAACCCTTAAGGACCACTTTTGCCAAAGTACCCAAATCCCCCTCCCCTCCCCCTTTCGGGTTTTCTCGTAAACATTAAAGGAAGAATGCTAAGAAACCAATAACAAATGTACTATTTCACAACTAAAGATGGTACTGTAAAAATTTGGCCTTCAAATTTAGACCCTCCTTTACAGTGCAGTGGAAAATCTTAAAACCTACCCTCAAGGGCAGCACATACCACAGGTATGAGCCTCAACAAAAAAAAAATCAGTCAATCAAAAAAAAGTCTCCAAAATCCCAAAAGTGCAGGTTACCTCAATATAGTAGACTTTGTCATTCAGTGTAATTCTCTTGTTGTAGACTTCCACCTCGAATTTGAATGATTCTTTTCTTTCAGTGAACAATTTCTAAACAGAAAAAAAATACATAATATATGTATCTTAGCAGAGTTTTTAAGGTTTCTGTTTTGATTTAATTTGCGCACCATTTCCAATTTTGGCCGAAAAAACTGCCTTTCTTTTCTGTTTTGGATTTAATAAGGGGAATAAAATGTGATACTTTAACTTTATTTTAACCTTTTGATGTTGCAAATAAAAGGATAACATCAAAAGGATGAGTGTTGCCAAAAGTGCTCCATATTCAACATGTAGAGCCAAATTATATATTTTTTTCATTTCTTCACTCATTGTGGATCGTAGATTTTTGCTTGGAATGTTTAAAAGTGATTCAGCGATGTAAAAGCTCTGTAAATAATTGACCACTGTCACTTTTTCATTCAATCAGATTTCAGCATGTGCAAATTACACAGCTAGGAGACCTCTTGCTCGGGTAATAAAGGTAAAGAAAATTAATTAAACCTTGAATCTGTCTTTCCATATCGTATCCTGTGACATTATGCTATCAAAACTTTCGCTTTGTACAAACAGCTCTGAGATGCTCCTTTTAAAAAGAATTACAATTGGAAATAAGTTTGACAGAAATATTGTAACTTTTCTAGATAACAGAATTTTTGATCATTATACTCTGACAAGTAGTCCACAGGGATTATATTGATTTTTAATGGGACCCAAAATTTTCAAATTATGAAATTTGAACACACACATGCTTAATAATGTTCTCTGTCAAGAAAGATTTTCCACATTTTCAGAGGAAATAGTGTGGCGTAGGGACAAATAATCTTTAATGTTTCCTGATATTAACACTTTGTGAAAGCAAAAAGAAAAACTCAAATCATTTATTGCAAGATTTATAATTTTACAGGCTTAGTGAATAATGTTTTCAATGTCAATAATAAGAATAAAATAAGAATACTTCATGAGAACACTTCTAGTAAGAATCTTCTTCACATCCTCTTCGTTTTCAACTTCAATGATTAAATATGGTCTCTAAAAATACAATTAAATATTAATTGCCAGACACTGCCAATAACTTTCCAAAGATATTAAATTGAAGAAAATAATAAAAATAATACTAAAAAGAAAAAATAACTTGACCGTATAATTATTTAAAATCACTCAGTATGACTTGATTTGAGGAATAAAACAAACCAGACGATAAACAGCTTATAATACAGACAGGAGGAAATTATTGAGACTTGACTAAATTTTTATGGTAACAGGGGAAATTTGATATTATTATTTTTTCGTTTTTACCAAAAACAGGGTCGGTATCGGGCCTGTAGAACAACAAATCAAATTTGCCTCGCTTTAGGTTGCATTATTATTATTATTATTATGTTACCTGGTCATTGTAAATTTCTTTGTGTATTTTGATATCGATCTTCAGTAAATCACAAATCGACTCTAGTTCCTATCATATAAAACAAACAATTCATTATGTAATCTTTTCTACCGAAACATACCTGAAACATTGCTAAAAATTCAAAACTACCGGGTTTTTTAAGATGTTTGATGGGGGCTCATATTTATAAGTACATCAATATAAAGTACAAGAACATCTTTAAGTCTTCTGAGAGAGATTTCATACAAAAAGTGTTTAAAAAAATGCGCCACCCTAAAAAATTCATTGTTACCGGTCCGGGCCGGGCCGGGTGAAATTTCTTTTGACGAGACAACCGACTGCTGTTAAGGAAAGTTCTTTTTCGGACTAGTTAAAGTCTCACAATCATGCTTACCATACGTTATATGTTTCAAAAGATAACTATTTTTCAGAACAGAATAGCAAAGTCGATTTAACTTCAGAAACTTAATTATTAGCTTCAAAGGTTTTACTTTACAAGTACAGTGTAGTAGGAAAATATTTTGACTCAAATTATTTACAAAAAGAAATTATTCCTGACTATTCAGGTTGACAAAATTTTACTGACCCGCAGACCGGAAACATACATTTTTTAGGGATGGCCTGGCTAGAACTGATTTCTTTAAGTAAAATCAAGAACATATTACAAACATTGAAACACATAAAGAAGGCTTTCTCTAGTTAGTGTCCAAATAAAAAATATATATCAACATTGAAATACTTACAGCTAATCTGAAATTGGTGAATTCTTGAGCATACAAACATACACATTTCATTTTGAATATGGATTTTGACTTTTTCTATTTGTCCTAATTTAATTATTAATTATTTTCTTAAAATGAGAAAAACAAACATCACATAATTATAACCAGCAAATAAAAGCAAAGTTCTAATGAAAATAAACAATGTTTTGCTCATGTTTTGACCCTTCGAATGTCTTCGACTTGAAAATGCTAAAAAATCTGAAAGCAGCTTATTTAATAAAACTAACTTTTGGATGTAGTGAGTACATTCACTAAATGCACTTAGACATACTTAAACGCCTTTTAAAAGATTTTGCTAGGTGTACTTAAATGCACTTTGACGCATATATATCAATTATTTTGGTAAAAATAATTAATGTAATTTATGTATTAATGGGCTAAATCATTGAAGTTGTAAAATTATTATTATTGTAAAATTATAAGCAACCTTTAGGTTGAAATCTTGAAAATGTGAAGCTACTTGACTATAACAAAAAATGTGAATTCGTAGAACAATATTTACATTGAATGTGTATGAAATAAGTATAATGAATAATATATAAATCTTGTGAAAACTGCATTAAAAAAACTAGCTAAAGAAAGGGGTATCTAAAAATATTTTCTCCTTAAAAGGGAGGAATTGATACGTGCTTCCGACTAACAATTCCACATATTTCTACATTGGCTGAAACTCTACCACTATTAGATATGATTTATATCATATCAATCGCCCAGAACCTTACTTATTTTGTATCAAAACCATGGCGTTCTAAATCTACAGGTCTAGCAAGCGTGCATTTGTATCAAATTCACATTCTCAATCTTTCTAAAATTCTTTAATTTCTGAATTTTTAGGAATTTACGTCATTACAAATACAAACAAAATGCACTGAATTATATAAAAGTATATAAATTGTAAACTTTTAAATTGTAAAATTATCCTTACTCTAGTTGGTCATGTTTTTGCATCTTCCTTGACAATTGGTTTAAATCTTGATACAAAAACTAAATAGATAAAAACTGCAAACGCTATCGCACAGAACGAAATCAGTATCAAAATACCAAACTGGTCTGGCTTTGGCATGGAAATGGTCAACAGGAAATGGATTAGATCTAGAAGACAATTTGAAGAATATTGTACACCACCCACAATACCACGTTCATTTTCCGAAACATATTCTTGTTGAAGTTGGGTGATGGTCAGATCTGATAACCATAGACCGGTACGAGATAATATTATGCCAGTCATGAGAAATATAACTGATGTAAGGATTCGTTCTTGTTTTGGTGCTGCTATCGGTTTTAAATTAGGACCAGTATTGTTGCCAGTTAGTTGCATTGTGAAGTTGAGATTAGTCACATTGGTAACTGGTGTTTTGAATTCTTGACCGTCAAATAGATTACTGGGACTACCAGGCATCCATATGGATACAACACAAAATACAAGCATGGACAGCTGTAATGAGAAACCAACAATACCAGATTTGACCAATCCAAATCTTCTTCGAACCAATGGAAACAGTAGAGTACCTAGAACACCAAACAGTGATCCAAGTCCCATACAGATACTGACGTAAAGTTCATTTAAGCCAATTGCATAGGCAAAACCAGTAGTAATTGCACTAAAACCAATGACCGTTAGATATAGCATTGAGAGAGCACACCCAGCAAAGAAGACAGATTGTCGATAGTAGATATGCCAACTTGAGATGACAAGCTGAACACGCTCTATTAGGTTCCAACCAGTGGGTTTCTTTTTGTGATTTGGTTCCACAATTTTGATCTCTTCAACAAGATTTGAATCTGCTTCTTTAGTTTCAGTGGTTTGGTCTTGATCTTTATCTAAAGGGTTCTTAATTGGGTTTAGGTTCTTATTAGAAGCATTTGCTGGATTTTCCTCATTGACTTTTGTGGACAGACCAGGCGTTAGCTTGTAGACTTTCAATAAAAACCCATATTCAAAAAACAAGGACAAAATATTCCAAACACAAATGAAAATAATACCAGCCAACGTGGATACACTACTCATAAGAAAACCAACAGCCAACGGAGCAAGGATTGCAACCGTGAGATCTATTCTCCTTAAACGAGCATTAGTGTGGGCCAATAAGTCCTTGTCCTGCTTGCAAATAACAATAATCCAATCTTTGCTAACAGCTATTTTCTGCCCCTGAGATGCTAAAT
Source organism: Tiaropsis multicirrata (assembly GCA_032270745.1). Classification (NCBI taxonomy): domain Eukaryota; kingdom Metazoa; phylum Cnidaria; class Hydrozoa; order Leptothecata; family Tiaropsidae; genus Tiaropsis; species Tiaropsis multicirrata. The sequence continues at coordinate 15,574 of JAUJPO010042665.1, forward strand.
TTGCAGATGAACCTATCAAGATGATGAGAGATTGAAGGATAATTTGCAAGTTTCCTGTTTTGTATCTCATACAGAAGTAAATTGTTATAGCGCATAAGACAACAAGGCAATTCTGTGTCAACAATAGAATCTGAATGACTTTCAATCTCCGAGTTTTATCGATCCAGTTGCCAATCATTGGAGAAAAAATGATGGCAATGACAGATAAAACTAATCCATATGTTGCTGCCAAGCGTAGTGAGTTGGGGGTCAGTTGAATTAGAAAAATACCAGTTGCAAACTGCCACATACGATCACCCCAAAAGGTGAAAAATGCACTGATGCAGAGAAAGGTTTCAGCCTTCATTTTGTCTAAAATCAAATGGAAAATTAATAATAATACTATTTGAAAAAGTTTTTTCGTTTTAAAGTTTTTGGCAGATGAGTCCTTTACTAACAAAAATCAGTTTTTATGAAAATACACAAACAAGGGACTTCCTTCAAATATTTTATGAATATTTTGTATTAAGTAATGATGAATATTATCTCAATCATAAAAACCAGTTCATATGCAATTTATGAAACCGACCACATTGTAATCATCAGTAAAATATTCATTTATTTAGACTTTCACCTTTTCTCAAAAATGGTTGGTTCTTGTGTTGTCATTGAACTTTAGCCCCCCCCCCTCCCCTCAAAAAAAGAAAGTCAATACTTATTGTATAATTTTTACAACTTATCGGCCCAATGCCAATAAAAAATTCAAACATATTTTGAATATGACCCCTTACTGTTTTGGGAAATGTTAAACCTACTTCAAAAAGTTTTATACCTAATAAATTATCCAGCCATGAAGAAATAATCATAAATTAACTTTTTAATAATTAGTCTTAATGGTGGAGTGCAGACTTCACTGTATATAGTACAGACTAGACCATGGGTATAAAAGAAGGACAAATAAGGCTAGGAAATCAGTTGAAAGTTCTCCTTCATGCAAGGATATGACAAATAAAATTGAATATTATTTTTTTATGAAGTAGCTCCATCCAACTGGAGGGTTTTCAGAGTATGGCAGAGCTACACTTGAGATTCCTTTCAACCAAATTGAATCTTGCACCTAATGAAAAATTTTACAGACAAAAAAATAAAAACTGCTTTGAAAATGAAAAAACTTGTGAGAATTTCTCTTTTTCATTTTTCAAAGCACGAAAAGCTCCAGATTTTTATGACAGCTATTATTATTTTGAAAAGTCTTGCAATTGAGAAGATTATCAATTATTTTGCACTTGCACTTGGAGGAAAGTAAGGTCCTGCACTAGAGATAGGGAGAAAATCAGCCATACTCTGAAAACTGGGAATAATTATTTTTTCATGACTGGATAGTTTATTAGGTACACAACTTTTTACGTTAGGTTTAAAAATTCCCAACCAGGTCATTATTGAGATACTTAAAATTTTTTAATGATTAGCTTTTATGGTGGAGTGCTGACTAGACTGTATATAGTACAGACTAGGCTGAGTATAAAAGAAGGACAAAGAATGCTAGAGATCCAGTTGAAGTTCCTCCTTCATGGAGTGATGACATGGGCAAATAAAATTGAATCTTATTTTTAATAAAGTTGACAGGACTATAGGCGTAGTAACTAAAACGTGAAAAGCCCAGGAAACGGGTGGAAACGGGAGGAAACGACAATATGGAAATGATAGAGAAATGGGGGAAACGAGGTGAAACGACTTAGAAACGCAAGGAAGTAAAAGCAAGGAAGAACATTCTCTAACAGTCATATAGACAATTAACATCGCAAAAAACATAATGAAATGGTTTTTGGTTTATCTAATGTTCAAAATATTTTTCCATATATAAAACGGAACTTAATCAAATGTGACTATACGTACCCCCCTAGAGAAAAGAAATCTGATAAATGGCAGCGCTGGATAAGGAAGATAGCAAAAAGTGCGATAAAACAGTAGACATGACTGAAAAAAAAAATCCATTTTGATTTGGATCAAATTTCAATGGTAAGTATACTATGGTCACGTTTACACTGTTTGGCATTTATAAATTTGTATTTCTTTGTTCTAAACCATTGTTTTACTCGTCA
>JAUJPO010042676.1:0-17650 GCA_032270745.1 Tiaropsis multicirrata
GACTAGGAAATATTGTAAACACGAGCGGTTTAAGATATCGCTTACAATTGTAAAACAAGTTAATTAGCCGATTCGTAGAGGCCTACTGGCCTGTGAATTTGTAAATCTTAATAATAATAATAATAATAATAATAATAAAACATACAAAGAAATTTGTCTAATGTTTTTTTGAAACCATCTTTGGAACAGTTAAGTTATGTAAATATTTTGACAAAGCATTGAAAAGTCTAGGCCCTTCTTCTGATAGACAGTCTTTCCAAATATTTTTGAATTTAACATCATTACATTTTTCAGTTTACATTTACACCCCAATCTCCGGTTCTGGTAACTGAAAATGCTGCCTTTGCTGTCTGTGAAATTGGGGACATTATTTATTCTCCAGGATATTCCATGTGTAAGTTATTCTTTACCTCTCTCTACGTTGTTCGAGACTGTAAAGTTTTGACTTTTGGAGTTGCTATATTAGATATCTCTTTGAGGGTGACCAAAGCTGAGAACAGAAGTTGTAGACCCCCACCAACATAATAAAAATGGAACAAACTTTAAAGTCGATTTTCTAGGGACTGGCTTGTTTGGAGTTGGAACTTGTTTTTCTCAGCTTTTAAAACAAGTTTATTCTTGGAAAAGACAAAATTAATTATCTTGTTTTATATTTTCAGTGAAAAAATTGATATGAAACTAATATGGCATTGCATTTCTAATCAACGATATACCTGGAGCTCCTTGGCAAGAAAAAGATTTTCTTCTGGGATTGTTTTGTACTCCAACCATTATTCCGTGCTAAGGGTTTCTCCCAATGCCAGTCAAAAGCAAATAAAAGCAGCTTACTACAAACAGTCGTTGGTTTTACACCCGGATAGAAATCTCGATTCAAAAAATGCTACTGACACACACGCCAAGTTTTCAGAGTTGAATGAAGCTTACAAGATCTTAGGAAACAATAAATATCGGAAAGAATACGATCAAAAACTGAAGATCCACAACCACTATAAAGAACAGAAAAGTGTGTTTCATTCGAACGTCCTCGAAAAAGATGGTGCTTCTGGCTCTACACAACGAAGTAAACAATTTGATACTTGGACGCGATCGCATTACAAAGGGTCATTACAAAAACGAAATCATAGACAGACCAAAGATTCGCTAAGGCAAAACATTACCAGAGAAGAATCTAAACAACAGTCGTTGAGATTCTCGATCGTTTTATCGGTGACTTTGATGGCCTTCGTTTTGGTATTCTTCCCTAAGAGGAAACACAAAGATAAATGAACACTATATAATAAATGTTGTGAGTGGCGTAGAGAAATACGTTTTTGTTGGCAGTGAAATGTGTGATGTGATGTGATTATTGCTATCATGAAAGTTTTTGGTTCTAATAGTTGTTACACTGTAGCAGGGCATTTTGTATGATCATTTTCGGGCCAAAGCACTCGGTTTTAAATTTTTTGGAAAGCTGACAATTAAACTGAGAGAGATGATAAAAGTTTATTTTCCATCCGAGGCCGAGGGGGTGGGGGGGGGGGGAGGTACTTAAGATAAGTGACCTACCGGTCTTGCGTGCGTGCGGCCCTTAAGGATAAATCTTTCGAGGTTCTGACTAAGCCCAGGTACACTCTAAGGGTAGAAAATTTAGAAAAACTTTGCTAAGACTAGGGGAGGGGGTGTGATGGCCCAAATTTAACACTACACTTTTTGAACGTAAGAGAGTTTGGAGATCGAGTGCCCCTTGCTTTTCTCCCTAAGAAATACATGACAAATATATTTTCAACTGTAAGTTAAATTGTATATATAGATATTTTTTAAATGATCTTGTTAAAGTTTTGTTATTAGAAAATTGTGAACATTTTATATGTGAATCAAATTATGAACAACCCAACACTCGTTTTCAAATAACTATATAGAATAACTAAATATAATTTTCTGATTTTATGAACTGTTTGCTTAGTTAGATTTACTGATTCCCATTACGGTGTTACTATTTGCCGGAATTAGCCAGAATGACCCAGAGCCATTTGGGGGATTAAAGAATGGTTCAAAGAGAAAGCCCGAGTTTAATAATAATTCAACTCTGAATACCAAATCAGAACTTCGATGAGTTTGATTTTTTCCCCCAACGACTGACGAACGATGCTCATTGGTCAATTATTCGCTCTGGGTGATTATGGCTGCCTCTGGGTCACTCTTGCTGCCTCTGGGTCACTCTGGCCGGCTCTGAGTAATTCTGGCTTATTCCGGCGAATAATAAAACCGATTTTCATTTTAGGAAGCAAGTGAATTTTTCAGACACCCCTGGATATCCATGCTGAAAACCCTGACCCCCCTGGATATCCTTGCTTTTCAACATGTCTTTCCAATTTTTGCCCCCTAGATATCCTAGAATATCAAAAATTTTAAACCCTTCCCCCTGGATATCATTGTTCTTCAAATTCTTAACCCTTAGATATCCTAGGATTATTGGATGGAAAATTTCATTAATTATCTATGGCAATGAATTCAAATTAAGGCATTTGTTGCTCGTGACATGACTATTAATGGATAGATTTTATTGCGATGAATGTTTTTAATCTATTTCACAAATTGGTTTCAAAAACTTTGTCACAGCCTAAAGATTTGTACACTTGCTCCATGAGTGAATAATTGAGGTTGGTTTTCAGTTTTGATCCCTAGAAACGAGTTTTTGCATCAAACCGAGGCAAAAACTTTAGAGCAGCCTAGTGTAAATATTGTCGGATTTAGCTGAAATCTTGGTACACTTGGGAAAATACTTATAAGAGTGTCATTGCATTTATATTTTGAACATTTTGTTTTACGGCCTCGGTGAGACTGGGTTCCAATCATGAAATAGCTTATGATACCGTAAAGGCCAAAAACAACTGAAATTCGATACACTTTTGTTGTTTGGTCAAAGTTACCCGATGGAAGCGTTTTTAAAATTTTTACTTTCGCAGTTTTGGAAAATTTGATGAATAAATATTCAGATATTGATAATATGCTACCAATTTTTCTGTGCTGCTTCTTCCTCCCTTGCTTTATTTATTTTTTAAGAATCTTCATTGAAACCGCAAATGCCCAGTCCCAGGGTCCTTTGGGCGCTTTTTGACGTTTTTGATATCAAAAAGGAATATAATCGTGGAATTATGCTACTCGAGACAGCGTATAAGATAGTTGCCATAATCATCCATTCACGATTATTACCGATCGAAGAAAGTCTTGATCAATGGACCACACAATGTGGCCTCAGACCTGAACGTGGATGTATCGATGCCATTTATACCGTCAAAATAGCTCTCAGAAAGCGTCGTGAACATGGAAAAGATTTATGCATGGGAATTCTTTCTAGATTTGTTAAAGCCTTTAACCGCGTACCATGATAGCTTCTTTGGATGATTTTAAAAGATTTCGGAGTGCGACACAAACTAATTAGTCTGGTGAAAGTCTTTCATCAAAACTTTGAAGTGAAATTTATCTGTTGATGAGGCCAGAGCAAATGCATCGAAATTTTAATCAAAACCCATCAAAAAGATTATTTTGATGAAAAATTTGACGCATTTGAGTTGATTTCATCAAAATCTTTTTCTTCTTCATCAAAATATTCGTATTTTGATCAAAATCTCATCAAAATAGTTTTGATGGATATTTTGATGAAATTTTTTGATGCATTTGCTCCGGCCTTTACACATATCATTCATGATTAAAGCAAGGAGATATTCTCTGACCGATTCTGTTCACGTTTTTCCTCGCAGACGTCATGATCACTTGGAGAGCCACCTACCAACCTACCAGAATGTATCTTCAGAACAAAACAGGATGCCAAAATGACTGGTCGAAGTTATCGAGCGTACGCGGTGAGGAATACGAAGTTCCGGATTCTGAATACGCTGATAATAATACAGCTCTTTGTTTTTGAAACACGAACAGAATATCGCTCTGTATGCATCACTTCCAGGTTTAGAATTGAAGTTAACTCTAAGTCAGTCGTTTTGTTTTGCTCTAAACCACCGTGTATATACGATGATCCAACAACGTATGGTAATGGTGTGATCTGTCAAATATTGATCTTGGTGAAAGGTATATTCTAATTGTTGACGAATTAACATACCTTGGGGAAGCGTCATTAGTCGAGATTCAAATGATGATCTAGATGTTAGCCGTTGCATACAAAAAGCATGGAATGCAAATGCTTTTGGTTTGATAAGAAAATCGCTTAATTGTATCGTCTAAAATGAAATTAAATATCAACAACCTCGATTCCAGGGCGAACGGTCGTCGGGTGCGCGGGAAATGAGGATATGCAAATAGGCTATCTGGCAATAAGAAGCTTACCTAAGCGTCATATATAATGTCAGAAAGCTTATCGCCCTGGGTACGAGGTTGAAATATCAAAGCTTAAATTTATCAATCATTTATTTTGCCTATACTCTGTGTGGTGTTGAATGCTGGAGTCTGACTGAATTTCTTTTGCATAAACTTAGAATGTCAGGAGTATTTTCCGTGTTACCTTCCTCGATTGGATGCGTACGTTAGGTTTGTTGAATTGGCTGATTGTTAATTATTACGCAATCGATTATCAAGTTGCTGGCTTACTTACATAAAAATGTAGCATTACCTTCAACTGAAGACGTCATTTTATATGTCCCCTCTCTACACATACAGACAGCAGCTAGGTTAGGTGCTCTAGAGAACGTAAAAAAACATTACATATATAATATGTTTACCCTTCTTGTGAAAATTGGACTCTCAAAAGAACTCTTGCAGGCGGGATGGAAAGAGCAGGTTGATTTAGTTTCTTTTTATCAACCATATGACTACTGTGAATCCCTTCTTATTTGTTACTACAAGTCATCGTGTACCGCGATGATAAGCTTTGACATTAGGCGCTTACGTAGGCCTCCTATTTTTCTCATTTCGGTTCGGTTCGCCCTAGAATCTATCTGGTACTATACTAGTAGGTAGAAATTTTCTACCCCCGACGCGACACGCTAAAGCTCTGAAGGTCGGGAAAATTTTCAACATATGCATATGCGGTGGAAAGAAACGTATACGGAATTTTGCCGGACCGCGCTTTCGAATTGCACGCTGTAGTAAGATGGATTCCAGCATTCATTTGAGTGCTCTCTCTAACAACCAATCATGCGATGTATTATTATTAGAGCGGCAAACACGACTTCCATTCATCCTCTCCATCCAATGGTTAGTTTGGCCTGCTCCTTCAGAGCTTTAGCGTGTACGGTCACCAAACCGCCATCGGAATATTATTTAAGCCTGGAATCGAGGCCACACCACACACAAACGAGGGATATGGCGTAAGCGCCCTTCTAATACTTTTTACTAATATAATATAAGCAGGCGGCGTGATATACTACAGCGATTAGGTTTGTTATTGTTTTCGTTCTTTTTGCTGCGCAAAAAAGACTACATCCGCACGACGAAGTTTTATCATGCAAATTACGGTCTGATGGTCGGCAGGAAAAAAGCATTCTTTTTGAAAGTTTTAAAATATAAAATACTCATACACAATACTATAGTTCATAAAATATTTACGTACTGGGTTTCTTCTCAGACATTTTTGAAACGCTTTATCACGCTTATACCCCCTAAAAACTTTTGTACGGGACTGCCATTTTTGTTATTTCACTCTAAATTTACAGACCGTCAGAAAATCGAAGCACAAAAGGTACTGTAGACTATCCTAGGTTGAATCCACTGAAACATTTTGTTTTTTATTGAGACTCCTTATAAGGACAATAATGGCGGTCATCGATTGTCCAACCTTCGTCTGTATTGTTCTGATAAATACTTGAGCTTATTTAGTCATTCATGATGGAGAAAAAGATGTTGTTCGTCTTGATACTCCCATTGTAACACGCCCTCAGTAACAATACATAAGACTGCTTTAATCTTAAGATTGCTTCACATACTACACTATAGTTGTCAACACTGAGACTTTCGGAGTGGTGGAGAAAATATTGATTGAAATTTCTGCTAACGAACTAGACATCTGTTACTTCAAAACCTTACAACATCTGGATAATCTCGACACAAAATGGAAGGTGGAAAACTCTCGAAACTCAAAAATAAATTAGCTGAAATCTCAAATCAAATTGATGATGCTGATAGCAGAAAGCAAGACCACAAGGCTGCAACTGCCGAAGCTCAAAGCAGACTGGAGAAAGCTGAAGGTGAGGTTCAAAGTTTTGAACGACGAATCAAATTATTAGAAAAAGAGCTTGACGACGTCAACGGTAGAATCTCTGAAAACGAGGGAAAATTAGATGATGTTAAAAGCAATCTTACCACCCTTGAGGAGGACAGAAAACATCTTGAAGAAAAAGAAACCTTCGGAGACGAGAAAATTCAAACTCTTGAAGATGAAGTCAAAGAAGCCAAACTTAAGCTTGAAGAATCTAACACAAAGAAAGTCGAAGCTGCTCGAAAAAAAGTTGTTGTACAGCGTGATCTTGACCGTACCAAAGCTAAAGCTGAATCATTGGAAGACCGCGTTGAAAGTTTGTCTGATATTATCTCCGATACAACTTCCAAATTGAAGGAATTGGAAGAACGAGAAGGGGAATCTGCAATAAAAGAAGAAGAAAATGCTGAGCAATTAGTCTTGCTTGAAGGAAGATTTAAAGATGCCGAAGTCAGATATGAAGCAGCAGAACGCCAATGTGCTGTCCTCGCTAATAACATCAAGGATACGAACGAGGAAATTGTACAGTGGACTACCAAGACCGCAGATCTTGAAAGAGAGATGCAAGAAATGGACGACATTGACGACATTGATGATGAATAGATCAAAACACATTTGCACAACACAGAACTTTTTCAGTTTCAACTAGAAAAGTGTGGTTTTAGAGCCGTCAAACTTTATACTGTAACTTCACACCGGGAAATTCTTCTATGAATTACTTTATACAGTAGAGGGTTTTAAATTTGCATGCACTTTTTGCCATTAAAGTATTTAGTTTGTTGTGCATAAACTCCATTTCTGACGCTGCTTTTGTCATTTTCAAAGAAACTTTAGTACTTTTGTATCATAATGTTATTTATTTTTATTCTCATTCATTTGGTGAACAAATAGTGCTTTAATTATTGGAGTCAATATCAAGCTTTATTGTTTTAGAACTTTTGTTACAAGATTTACTGTCATTAGCATCTGTAAAAAGTGAATTCTTTTTTTTTTTGTAGAAATATGATTACTTGATATAAATTTTAATTAAAAAATCTGTCTTAGTTTCTTTACCAGCACATATTTATAGATTTTTTAAGAAAACATGGTTTTAAACTTAAAAGTTTAATTAATTGACAGGTCGATTAAGCACAATGATTTTATCACACACACACGCACACACCACAAGGAGAACTTTGGCACAATATGCACTTAATATAGTAAACAGTACACAATGCATTAAAAACAATATATACACATTAAAATTAAAATTACTGATATTTAACTGGTTACAACTTTGCACTGTAATATAATCAATGCCACTGCACAAGCAATGCACATTTTACAGACATTTGGGTTTTCATAACTACTGCACCTTTAACAATAGTAACTGCAAAGACCACAAAATTTAGTTCCCGCAAAAATTATTTTAAGTTTAAAATCATAGTTACAGCATCCAGAATTTGGCTACTATGCAAGTTTACCCTTCAACAAGCAGAAAAATCTATATCATTTAATTAAATTTAAACATTTTAATTAAATCTTATTACTCCCTATTTTAGTATTTTAGCACATTGTGTTATAACGTGACAATTCAATTCCGAAGCTAATGCTTGGAATGTCACCTAAAAGGGAGCCTCTCCTACAAGTAGGTTTTTTAAGATTTGTTTAGTGATTAGACTCTTTAGTGTTTAGAATTGAGTAAAAAACATAGAAATTAAATTTGTTACTAAACATAATAACCAAATAGTGATAAACCCAGGAGCTGCCTGTCCTTGAGCCTTATTATAGTACGTACTTTGGTGTTTGGGTTGTGTTAAATAAAACATAAGTAAATTTCATTCTCATGTAAGATTTTTAACAGTTTTGAAGGTTTTCAAACACAACACCAAGATAATTTGAACATCTCTGTCGTATTCTACAATATTTTACAAAAACTCTATTTGAATTTTGATTTGAAATAACCCAGCTTTCCTGGGAAGACATTTTCTTGCTTCAAGTTATTTGAAATTTGTAAGCAGAAAATTTACCCTTGATCTTGCTTACTATCGAAACGAAACTTTAGAATTCTTCATATGAAAAGAGTATTATAGATGCAGCGTTTTACATATCTTAGTTTCTGTACAAATTCATCAACTTTGAGTTACTTGAGTTAGAGGGTTACTTGGGAGCATTTAAAAATTTCTTAACCTAGGTATACAGTTATTTATTTTATTTTCTTGATAGATATCGCCTATTGAAATGAGGTCCAGGATTAAAAACAGTAAGCTAATTACTTGACGTATTGATATCAAGCAGAGATGTTTTTAAAGTACACAATTTATGTATTTTTCAAAAAAAAAATGTAGATCTTTTAATCATGGGGAATTCAACGTCAATTGTGATCGATAATTCGATCATTGTTTTTTTTTAAATAAATGCTGCTTATATTGATTAAATTAGTTTTTGTACAACAACAAAGACTTTAAAAGATTGACAGATAAGTCAAAGTGAGTATGCAACAGCTGTTGTGTCTACTTTGAACATCTGTTGCCTTTTGATCTGATGTATAAGTCGTATTCCGATGCACTTTTATCGACTAAATTTCTCAGATAGCAAATTAGGATTTTATAATCAAATTGTTGACCATACTTGTCCCATTTTCATCCTAAATTCGTTTTAAAATTGCAATTTTCTTTTCAACATATGACACAAATTCTCTTTATATTTTTTTTAAAGAGGATAAATTTTTTGTTTTAAAATGACTTTCGTCATTACGTCACGTCAAAGTTATGAAAATATGTCTCAAGTTTCTGCCTTTCTTGTTGTTATAAAGCTTCTCGTAGTTTTATGAGGAGACTGTTAACTAGGACTTTTAACTGCCTGAAATCTAAAACTATTTACACTAAGAAGTATTATTAAAATTAATGAATAAGGGTTTTGAATTGCCTTTTACAATTTTGAGGGATATAGTGTTAGTTGCCTAGTTCTTTTATATATTGATCATTTTTATGATCTATGCAGGACAGGGCTTCACATACATATTGCACATCTATTATACTTGTTTTAAACTATTGTTTCATTTCCTTTAAAGCCCATTATTCATGCTGGGTTTCTCCTAAGCTTAGCTGGTTTAATAAGTTTTTTTAATAGCCGTTTTAACTCATTACTGTTTGTTTCAACAACGAGATGCATTAAATTATTGCATAGCAAGAGAACGTCACCTAAATCAGAGATTTCAGGATTAAAGATTTGAAATTGTCTGAGACTAGATGGAAAAAACAAAAGTAATTCAATTAAAAACTAGTCCAATGAGATCAAATTAATCCTTTTACCCAATTCCTGACATAGGAATTATCAAGCATTAAAATTTTTACACCTTGTATATATGAAGGCTTTTTCAATCTTCATGTTTTTATTATTATTTGCACTGCATTGCATTTTCTTCATTCTTAGAGATATTAAAGATAAATTTATTTATTAGGGGAAGAGGCGGCAGCAAGAGCCAACCTTTTTCAAGTACACCCCTAACTCTTTGCCCCAGTGGGCGCCAAAAGCTCGATGGGATGAAAGTCAAAACTTTCAAACCCACTGCGCTTGACCAAATGGTAATGTTTTCCAGTGGCAATATGTTGTACCTTTATCACATTTTCAGCGGTGTGGCTTTTTTTAATTCTTTACTTTACTACTCGGGTGAGAGAGAACATCCCAATTTCCACTGTGATGACCATTTCAAACCCCTTTCTCCGTGACTGACTTAATAGGATCTATCCTACTAGCATATATCAATAGATTTTTATGACCCCGCTGGAAAAAAAACATTACTCTTTGACTCAACCCAGTGCATTAAAAAAGTTAGACTTTCATCGCCCTATTAACGAGGTTCTGGTATCCACTGAGATACAGAGACTTCCTACTGGGGAACCACTTTTAATGTAAAAACTGAACATCATATTCATGATATGCAAATCACCAAAAATAGAGGGTAAATTCTGGATTTTTTGCAATAAAGAAGGCTGCTGTTTCCTTTAGGAAAAATGACGTAATGCTAACTTACGCATATCATGAATTCATGATCAAAATGCATACATCATGAACCACAAAGTCATTTATTCATAAATAATTCTTTTCATTGGAATGTTTTAATTACCTACGTATAGGCAACTCCAAATTCTTAGTTTTCTAATTTAATAGCTTCCAAATGGTAACGCAAAAATTTTACAAATTATTGATATTTTTTACAGACAAAAGGCTCGTAAAAAACAAAGTGGGTACCAAAAGCTCAATGAGGTGAAAGTAAAATCATTAAAACCTCTATTGGCTGAAATGGAAATATTTTCCTGGTGGGGTGAAAAAGAAGCCTTTTGTTCTTTCATCGTATCTTCAGGGGGGTGGCTCTTTATAATGCTATGTGTTACCACTAGGATGAGAGACAATATCTGATTTTTTACTGGAGTGAACATTTTCTCCACTGGGGCAAAGAAATGGGCATTTTTTCCACTGGGGTGACCATCAGGATAGATCTCAGTGGGTCTTCAAGAACATACATTTCTCTCAGCTCTAAAGTCATTTTGTCTACAGGGCCAATGGGAAGATCATGTCCACTCTCATACAGGGTCATTAAGATTGCCAAGTTTCTTCTAATGCTTCTTTGGGAAAACGCTAAGACTACCCTGCCTGCTTTTATTTGATTTGACTCCCTATAATTAGACGTAAAAGAGCCAGAATTGAAATTCATTAGGAGTAGGTCTTTTTCCACCATAGTCACAGCTTGCGTTTTAAATTTAAGGTTGGTACTGTTAACGGAGCCTAAGGGTAGATTGTAGAATGTAGATTGTTACAGAATTCACCCTCGAAAAGTGATTTTAGTTAAACTGCAGATCGAATTTCACTACTAAAGAATTCACCCTAAGTTTCTTACCCCTCACGTTTAAAGAATCTACCCTTGGATATCGCTAACGGCACCTGGTCCGGATGATTTTAAACTTTTTATCAACTTTAAGTAAAAAGTATATGATAATATATGATTATTATGGTTTCTAATTATTTCATATACTCATCATCAATTTGTGACCACGTCGTTCTTTAGTACAAAAGTCTCTAAAAATTGCTTGTATAAAAGAGGCAAATTGTTCCATAACCTTCCTGACTGGTTAATTTCTACACAGGTGGAAAAAGGATGGAGGAAGCCAGTAACTTTTCTAAAGCAGATTTGTGAAGTAATTTTCACCCAAAACTCAAATGTTTTCTATTCTTTATATTTTTCAGAATCTGTCTAAAAAAAGAAACACCACTACTAAATAATACCATCAACGAAAAAGAAGAACAAAAATGAGCGATGAAAAGTTGGTCAACTTGAAGAAGAAACTTCATAACATCACTGAACTTATTGATAATGCTGATCAGAGGAAACTAGATGCTAAACACAGCATCGTCGAAGCTTTGGCTCGATTAGAAAAATCAGAAGGTGAATTGGCCAGCGCTGAACGGAGGATTCGTCTCTTACAGAAAGAGTTAGAAGATTCGACCGAACGCTGCTCCGTTGCGGAAACCAAGCTTAAACAAGCGGAAGAAACGACGGAAGGCTTTGAACAGAAACGCAATGAGCTTGAAGAAGTTGAGAGCGCACAAGACGAACGTGTCAACACTCTTGAGGAAGAAACGAAGGAAGCCAAACGAACATTGGAAAGTAACGAAACAAAATTCATCGAAGCTCAACGTAAAGTAGTGGTTGTTAATCGCGATACAGAAAAGGTCAAAGACAAAGCGGACACTTTAGAGAAGCGTGTGGCTTTGTTGGAAGAAACGATCGAGAACGCAGGTAACAGTTTGAAAGAGTTGGAAGAGCGCGAAGGAGAGTCAAGCGAACGTGAAGAGCTGAACGAAGAAAAACTTCGCTTCTTGGAAGGTCAATTCAAGGAGGCCGAGGTGCGCGCTGAAGCAGCCGAGCGTAGCTGTGGTGTAATGGAACGCAACATTCTGGAAACAACCAACGAGATCAATTCGTGGAAAGAGAAACGAGAAAAAATAGAAAAGGAAATGTTAGACATGGATGCCGTTGCTGACGAGGAGGAATACGCAACTCTCGGTGATGACGATGGTACACTCAAATCAAACGAACCCGTCGATTTAATGTCTAAATTCGGTGGTGCTGGTAAAATTGAAATCCCCAAGAAAGAAGATGCTCCACCAAAACCAGCAGTAGAAGAAACAAATGCTGGCTCAGAGAAAGGAGAAGAATCAGAGAAGGAAGAATCAGAGAAGGAAGAATCAGAGAAAGCAGAATCTGAAAAGGAAGAGGAAGAAGAAGAAGAACAACCCACCAGTCGTTTCGGTCGTCGCAACAAATACGAGGATGAAGATGATGATCCGTGGGCGAGCACACCCAAAACCGAAGAGAAAAAAGAAGAACCAGCTGCAGAAAGTGAAGATGAGGAAAGCGAAGAAGAAGAATCGGAAGAAGAAAGTGATTTCGATATCTAAATTATGACCCCTTCATTGTCTTGTTGTAAGAACACTTTCTGATGTTTCTGATTCTTCATTCTGTAGAAATGTTTTCATTTGTTAGTAACACTAACATTTTGAAAAGTTAGGGCATATGAACGTTTATGATCGAACATTTTCATTGGTGGTGCCGGTAGTAGTATCTTGAACATTTTGAAAGGACCAGTTTCGTTTTGATTACTTGGAATAGTGTCTTGGAATACTGCCATTGATTGGCTGAACTATTGAGAATGGGTGGAAAACCATGCTAGATATATTTTCCAAAAATAATGTTTTTTCTTTTTTCTTACTTTTTTTTGTTACTGGACAATTTTATTCCAATTTTTCATTGATCAACTCCTTCCTATTTATTTGACGTTGGCACTTAAAAAAACACAAGTATTTTTTGTCATTTTCTATCAGCAACCAGACATTTCCATATTTGAGATTATTTGTCTACCGGGGAGTCCTTGTAATTGTGATTATTTTTGTTTGAAACAAGTCTAATCTCTTCGTATATAGCTTTCTCAATCCTATTTGACAGTTCGTTCATGACTTTGCATCATACTTCTCACATTGTTTGAAAAACAATATTCTTTTGTAAGCACAAGTGCAAGGATATTCAATAAGGGATATGAAAGTTTTAGCTTTAACCCCATTCTGTTTGCCAATACTTTTAGTTTTGAACGATAACTGAATGTCAGCATTTTATATCTTAGCTTCCACTGCAATTATACGCTATAAGGATTTTGGGACAGTTGTTCTTTATTTTTGTAGCTAAAACAGGCTTGGAAAGTGTAAACCGTTTTATGCTTTTAAAAATTTTAAATCAAGAATTTCTCAAGTTTTTTGACATGAATCTCATTTCGTGAGTCTTTACATAAACAAACGTTTCGTAAACTCTTTTTGACCAAAAGCGGATATAATTGATATTATTTTTTTGCTTCTACATTATAGGTTTCATTTTTTTTAATAAAAATTTCTACTTATTTATATGACTTGCCTTTATATTGTGAAATATTTTATTTTCTCTAAAAATTATTTTCTTGAAAATGTCATCACATTCCGTGGTGTTTATATATTCAATTTTGTTCATTCATACACCTCCGTCTTTATGACCCATTGGAGTCAACCCCACTGGTCACTCCATTAGAAAAGAGGGCTCAAAATTGGCCCATTTATTTCGCCACGGTGAAGAAAATGGTCACCCTAGTGGAAATTCGGATGTTACTTCCAACTTCAGTGGTTAAACAAAGAAACATAAAGAGCCGCCCCACTGAAAATAATAATGAAACAACAATATATTTTTAAATGACCCCACTAGAAAGACGTTACAAGTTGACCCTAAGTACCTACCTAAGTGGTGGAATTGAAGGTTTAAAAACTTTTAGTTTCACCCCATTAAGCCTTTGGTACCCACTGCACCGGGGCACAAAGACAGGTGTGTATTAATATGAGAAAATTATTTTCAAGTCAATATTGACCAGAAAATTTCTTTTTTCCGATGTGAACATGATTTGGATCTGCCATTTCGACCACTCGAAAGTTTTTCGTAGTTAAAATCTCTTAAACGAGTTTGGAGAACGTAGCCAACGTGGTCTTAAATTTGAAGATGAATTATTATGCATAAACCAACTTTTCAATTAGATGACAAAAGTTTTGTTCAAAATAATTAGACTGACATTCATTTTTGGAAAACAGAGAAACTAAGGATTACAAAAAGCTGAGCCAGCAATTCTTTTAGACGCTCGATAATGAGTGTGTTATTGAAACAAGGAAATCTTTTGATCTGCAGACAAACATTCAATGGTGTGTTTTTTTGTTGTCTTTACTGTGTCTTCCATAACAAACAGTCAAAATATTTATGTCACTGTTTGTTGACGCGGTTTCAGTCCTTATTCAAATTAAAGTGTTGTGAAATAAACCTTTATTACTGTTATAGCGTTATGTCTCAGACAACAGGTCAGCTCTGTCGAAGGTCCCATCGCTTGCGGATGAGCTAGAGTTTTTATAAGGTCGCCTCAAGATTGGTTTATTTTCATTATATGTCTTTAGAAAATTAACGACCTTCTTTGATTGTGTGGTAAAGAATTTAATACAAAAAAACTTGTAAAAACTCTATATTGACGCTTTCTTATACTTATACTTCCTTTCCACTCCTCTTTATCAAATCTCTGTTATGTATCACCGAAAAACGTTATTTTAAGTATTGGGTAGAGGTTGCACTTAGGGTAGCTTTTACTTTTGAAAATGCTGATGCGATGGTTGTAAGATTAGTTGACCCTATATAAAAGATATAAAAGAACCAATCGTTCTGAGTAGGGTTGGGTCTTGAAGCATACCTCTTAGAATAAAACTCTGATATCGATTGTGCTTTACCAAGCTTGTTTGACCACCACGGACAGGACATGGACATCCACTAAACAGCACTTTGAATTATAAGGCCCCTCTCTCTCAGTGGACCCAGTGGAAAATTGTTTGCCGGTGAGAATAAAGAATGAGACATAAAATCCAGCGGGTACATAATCAAAGTCGGTATATTTTTTTCACTAAGGGGATATATATTTTGTTTTTTGTTCATGAGTTTTTTTATTCGCATTTAAGGTATCAAAATATGCTTGGTTTTTCAATTGGGATAGGCCTCTGCCAGTTGAACGAAATTTTTGAGTAGGGACGGTTTTTTGAATTTTAGTGCTCTAGGATTACAACATACTTCTTTTTTTACTGTGCTGTGTGGTGGCAGGTGGGAAGTCCTTTTCAGTGGAAAAGGTTTTAAATTTTGTTCATTAGAGATTCCAAAAAATTCGAAATTATATTAAATTGGATAAGACAACAAACCTTGATTCTATTCTATAGACAGTTGACGCATTGTTACATCTATAATATTTATTATGTTTTATTATATAATGGGGTTATACTGAAGATTCGACATTCCTATCTAAAGATTTATTTTATCTATGGTATATTGGAAATATTTTGGTTTGTAATATTTCTGGAATTTTATTTTTTAAAGAATCGTTCCGTTTAACGTCAGAAGATTATTTGGTCCTTGAAAAAAACATTATGTGTCTGCTAATGAGACATTCTTTTATTATCTCTTCTAAAAGATCTAAAATAGAGCATGAATGGAGCCTCTAACAAGAAGAACAGAAAATCTTTATCGCAAGTATTAGTTTTCGCACACTAGGGTTGGTCTTTCCAAAGTATTGAATTGTAGCATTGGACCTGACCTAATAAGAAGTTACTTTAAAATATTTGTATCACCACTTTGCTAAAAATTGGTAATAAATTTTGTTACGCAAAACTGAAAAATCCTTTTTTTATTATTTAGTACATTTAGTGGCGTATTAAAGTCTTAATCAGATACTGCTCAATATTGTCAAAATTGTCTTTCCTTCGATTTCTTATTATTTATAAATTTTCCCCAAAAATTTGCATCTTCATTCATACCTGCATCAGGGTTGCCATTTGCTTTAAGAGTTGCAACAGCAAATTCTTTATCGGTCATTCCGCTAATATTTGTCCTCGTTTCATTCAACCAGCCTTTGAGATTTACCATTGCTTCTTCAGCTAAAATAAAATGTGAAAGTTATAGACTTTTTGAGTGGACAAATCAAAAGCCGAGGAAACGTTTCTATAATGTGGCACGAAAGGTTGTTTTAACATCGAAACAACGTTGTTCCGAAGCCAGAACGGTATTTGGACGTTGCAACAACGTTGAAAAAAAGTCTTGTCTGTTGAATAAATCTGCCTTTATTTAAAAAAAATACTCATCTGTTTGTGGACGCCTTTTAATTTACCAGTAGTATGACATTCATGCCCAGTCTTAAAATACATTTCCGCCAACGACCTGCAACGTCAACCAAATGAGATTTTCAAGTAAATAAGTGTCTAAAAATGCGCGTTGGATCTTAGACATAAATTTTCTTACCTTTGCTCATTTTCGTAGCGGCATCTTCTAATCTTTCTAAAGCCCCTTTAACATTCTTTTCCATCAATTTACTTTCCTCAACATAAACGTCCGAAGCAAGTTTCAAATCGTACTTCGTCTGTTCACCATCACCATTGAGAATAAACAACAAATCGTCCGACAGATTTCTCAACTTTGTCACTACCAAACGTGCTTTATTCATGGCTAAAGCTGACCCCTCATTCACCTTGAAATGTAAAACATCATATATCAGTATACCGCCCAAATCCTGGATTCAAAAACTTTAAATATTTTAATACCTTTGAACCCACTTTTCTGCATAAATGGACATGCTTTTAGCAATACAATGCTGTTGGAAATTGGTAAAGTTTTGGACAACGAAATCAGATTTATGTCATCCAAAATTTTGGAGGGAAAATCTAGATTTTAAAAGACACCCTAGTGAGACCCTTTGTCGGTCACTTTGGCTACATCATGAAAGTAAGAAAATACATGGAGAATCCAACTCTTCCGTAATAGCCAGTATGGTTATCAAATTCTTTATAAATTTTATTCATATCGGCTTTCTTTGATTTCAAATCCTTGATATCAAAATCAGTCAAAAATTAATTATAAGAAATAAAATGTGATATGTTTTGTGGGTTGCAACTTATTTAATTTTGCGAAAAATTCTTGTTTATATGTGATTTAAATGTTTTAAACATCAAAGAATTTTTTTTATCAGGGATACTTTGGCAAGCGAAACTTTTGCGAATTTTACGACTTTGAGCCCGTTTTAAGTGAAAGTCTGTATCACAAAAGCCGCTGTTTTCAAGAATTCCGGCAGATGATAAGTAAACGCTTACCATTCTTTAATATCGAAAAAAAAATTAAAATTTATGGAAGATTCCACGAGCAGCAACGCTAATAATTTAGATTTTTGCAAGGTTTTCTTATTTTTTAATAAAAACGGTTTTATTTTTCAAAGCACTAATTAAAAGCGTATATAATTTTTTTATTCAAGTAGTCAAAATTGGGGAGGGCGTACGGGAGTTCGGAATCCCGATATACCGATCTATTTTCCTGAAGAATACCGATATACCGATCATATT
>JAUJPO010042687.1:0-20449 GCA_032270745.1 Tiaropsis multicirrata
TTTTGTCTCGATGCTTCGTTCTCCAAACTCGTTTAAGAGACTTTACTACGAAAAACTTCAATGGGCTCAATTTGGCAACTCCTATAAACAAATACCCTTAAAACAATCATCAGCAAAATAAATACTTGACTTGAGCTTTCAGAGATCAAATTTTACTCACAGCTTTGTGGCCAATTTTCCAGCAGGATACTCTAGTGTGTAAGAGTCAATAAAACCTAAAACCTTACCTGCAACAATAGCGTAATTTATCTCCGCGTTGATTCCTTTATCACCGTCGCGCGCACTCACAATAGCGACTTGACTTCCGATCGGTTCATTTTCTCGGAGTTCTTTGTTGTGTTGATGCAGAACAAAATGGGGTTTCATATCATCCATGTCGTTTACGTTGATAACAATCTTTGTTTGTTCACTCAGTGCTGGTGATCCTGCATCCTATGCCAGAGAAAAGAAAATGTCACATTAGAATGAATATGTCACATGTAAAGCGAGGGTTTTAAACACCTCTTAAGCTTTTTAAAACTAGAAATAACTGGTGATCCTGCATCCTATGCTATACCAGAGAAAATAAATGTCAGATTACAATCAATATTAGAATTTAAAGACATCTGATCAAAACCTTATCAATATTAAGCATAGCATTGGGCTGTTCTAAAAAAGAAGATTTGCAGGGGTGTGGTGTGGCCAATTTGTTATTGATAATATCGGGAGCAACTATAATATTTTCCTGATGCATTATAATGAATTTTACCAACAAAAATTAGCGCCTGACTTACCATAGCCATAACCTCCAATGTGTATGAAGTCTTTTTCTCATAATCAAGTGGTGTTCGCAATTTCAATTCACCGGTGTTTGGGATCAATTCGAATTCTTCCGGATCTTCGCCATTTTTATTGCGGAACACATAGCGGATATCCTTGTTCCGTCCGGCGTCTTTGTCTGATGCTGAGATTCGAATCAATGTTTTACCGATTGGTGTAGCCTAATGGAGGACGACAAAAAATGTAGTTTCTCTTGTATTCCCTTACTATTGTATATACTGTATCGGACAAACTTAGTGGGACAAAAATGACTAAAAGTTTGAAAGTGACTAAGTGTGACTTAAGATTTGGTTTCAAGCTGTTTTTCACAAAAGTGACTTTTGGAGGTGACTAATAATATTTTGTCCGATTACTTTGATAAAGTTTTTTTTTTTCATTTCACTAGTCGGCATCGTTTCCCCGATAATTAATTCTCGTTATATGAATGAGAATTTCCCGAATAGATTTCTCAAATATGATTTTTCAAATACGATTTTATCCCTAGCATAATCCCGAAAATGATACCGATATTTACCTCCAAAACATCAACATGGTAAGGTGTATTTTTGAAAATCAATTCCTTAATACTAGTCCCAACTTTTTCCCAATTATCCCGAAAATTATCCCGATATTTACCTCCGAAACGTCAATGTGGTAAGGTGTGTTTTTGAAGATGGGCTTGTTATCATTTTCATCGAGGATGTAAAGATAGACATCAAGAAATGCTTCCCGATCGTAGCCTCCTTCGAATGAGTCGGAAACGCTGACCTGAAATCGGTATTCTTCTTTTTGCTAAAAAATAAAACAAAATAAAATTGGGATTACTACCTTACGGGAAAAAATCTTCGTGAGAAGAATTTTTTTTGACCCTAATTTGCGAAAATTTGATCCACAAAGTTAATATCTTAAACAGGCAATTTGCAAAAATTTATTTGAAATTAATTTTTCTGTCTTTCAGCGAAAAATAAGATGCTTGATTTCATTATGAAAGGGTTTTACATAACATTGTCTTGTTTTCAGTAGAGAGGCATTTATATCAATGAAAATCGATTAGCAGTTTATTAATCCTTTGCTGATTAACTTAATTATGGTTTATCAAATCCTCATGAAAATTGAATCGCAGTCACGGGATGTTAAAATCTCTAACACGGTAGCTTTTTTAAGTCCTTAAAATTTCATAGTTTTTAATGTTACTAGTCTCTGCAGTCTTTTAGAATTTATTTGGTTATTGTAGATGACATTACGGAGCGTGCCAACATTATATTGGTCGATTGGCTTTGCACTATAAACCAATAGAATCTTGTTTTGTAAAAAAATACTCCAGTATCCTTTCTCAATGAACATCAATTAACAAAAAGCTTCGATTAGTAAATTATTTTGACGTATTAAAAAAGTCTATTTTAGCATTGATGTTTTATTAAAATGCCTTTTTCTTACTTATTATAGATTTTTGTTTTCCTTTTAATCCGTCTTTCCCACGGTTCGAGAGAAGGAGTGGAATTCCACAGATAAATCCACATAACGTTCATTCAACGTTCTGGATGTTGAAACAACGTTGTTTGGACGTTAAAACAACGTTCCGTGCTTGCTGGGATACAGGATGTTTGTATGTAAGTAAATATGCTTTCAAGCAGAAGAAAAATATGTAGAATCCGTATGCCCTACTGTGAATGCAATATAGCGTACATTTCTTTATATCAAAGTGCTTGATAATACAGGGTATGTTTTTTATAAGAACACCCAGGATCAATAGGATATGAAAAATGATGCTGACGTATGCTCTTATGAGTTTAAACACGTATTCTTATGAAAGTTGGATCTAATGAGTGTGCACTAGCAGCATTTTGATATCGCTGTTGAGATATGTTATTTAGACTTGTTATTTGCAGTATTTTCTATATCTCTTTTACTTTTAGCTATCAGTGATATGTGTTCTATACTTTCATAAACGCCCCATGAATTACTTGGCACGCTTTGCTGAGTAGGGGGAGCCATTCACTAAGAATTCTAAATACAGGGTGCCATTTCAATAAGAATTTTAAATACAGGGTGCCATTTCACTAAAGATTCTAAGAATGGGGAGCCATTTCACTAAAAATTCTAAATATAGGGCGCCATTTCACTATAAAATTATATTCTTTAAAAGAGGCACAGAAGAAGAATTCTCTGAATTTCAGTTAATCAGCACTGAATATCCAAGGTAAAATAAAGGTTTCCGTAGTAAAGTCTCTTAAACGAGTTTGGAGAACGAAGCATCGAGACAAAAAATTGTCTCTTTTATTCAAGCGAATTTTAAAGACTTGTTCTAAAGAACGACGTGTTCTCAAATTGAAAGATGAATTATTTGAATAATAGACGAGTTCTTACCTCTCTATCTGGTCTTATCTTTAGTCGTAGTTTCCCATCCGTCAAACCGATGGTGCAAATTTCGTCGCCGGCAACATCGAGTTTATACAGCAGTTGATCTCCTTCGTCATCTTTGGCGTGTTGACTGAGATCAGCCAATAAGAATCCTTCCTTTGTGTTCTCGAAACGCTCCAAAATTAACGGGCTATTGATGAAGGAAGGTTTGTAGTTGTGGTCTGTAAGAACAAGATGAAAAGTATTTTTTGATAAACGGCGCCGTTTTTCAATTTGTTAATTTTAGTATAGTTTCTTTTTGCTGCAATGCTGGACCGTATACTTTTTAGAAATGTGTTCCTTCCTTTAAAGTTGGTGTCAATAAGGTCATCAGCTATTGTTACCAGATGCCAACAAATGAGCAGGCAACTTTCAAAAGCATTGAGTAGAGGTGGGGTTAATAGGGCAGTTGTACTGTGTTTTTGCTGATTTTTGCTATTTAAAAAAAAAGTCACTTTTGGCAATTTTCACTTCATGCCCTAACGCAGTTATTCGCATGTATTTCCGTATCTCCCTTAATTCAAACTGTGGTTTATTTGTATAAGCAATGAAAAGTTCGCCTTCACTACTTTTGCTGAGCTCAGCATGGTGGGTTGTATGAAGGGTGGGTTTTAAATTGTCAAATTAACGAGATTTTAAGTTAAATTATACGCATAGATAATGAATACTGCATGGACAAGCTGTGACTTAAAGTCATAATCCGTAGCCTTAATGGGTTGTATGGGTTTTAAATTATGAATTTAATGCAATTTTTAAATTCAATTATATTTAAAACAGTTTTAATGTCCACTGCTGTGAAACAAATATGACTTTTGGTCATAATCCATAGCCTTGTGGACATATATTTCTCCTAAATGCTAAATACTGTTTCTGTGTGACGTGGTTAACTTATAAAACTATCAATTTGTTTTCAAATAAAGCCAATTATAAGCTGCCTAGTCAACCAACTGTTAAAGAAGACCTCTTTGGGCTCTTTGTAGAGTATTTGTTGTACATTATAAAAATCTCGCTGCATAACCTGTTATTTTGTTGTAAATCTAAATAGAATTTTGAATACGTTTGACTGTGTGTGTCTTTAAATATTGTGTAAATTTTCTTGCGTGGCACAGCAAGTTGACCGAGATAATCCCGATTTTCTACGATGTTATCCGATTTTCTATTCTAATAGAGTTTACATGGATTTTTTATTTAACTTTGGTCGGTGATTGCCTTGTGACGTTCATATTATACTGTAGTGCATGAGCTCGATGAGATACAGTGCCTGCACAGTCGGGTACAGAAGGTATTGAAAATATTTTCACAGCGAGTGTTGAGTATACCTGTCCGACTAATTATTCGTCGGACAAAATTTCCGTCTCCTCCAAAGATTTCGTCACTTTTGCCCGACATTCTTTTTGTCCGATAAGGTATGAGCATAAGTCAAAACTTTGGAGAACCTTGTGTAATAGACAAACCGGGTATTCGCACTCTGTTTTAATATGTTTAGGACTCGGAAAAGATGTCACATACAAAGATCTTTAGAGTGTTGCTGGGTCATCCAATCTCTTCGATTTTCAATCTAATGATCATGCCGTCCGACACTAAAAGTCTGCTGCAAATAAAAGATTGCCACTAAAAGCAATTAGTGTGTAGAAATAGAGCAATTTTTACTTTTTAGTGTCGGGCGAAAGGGGGCGGAAGCGGGTGGAAGCAAACAGACCCTCCTGTAGAAGACTATCATGAACAACTAAATTTTTTTTGTGTCCTATCCTAATTACATTTACCATTTTTCCAAATATAATGAAGGCGGAGCCAAAAAACAGCCAAAAACAGCAAGTCTCACTGCATGGTAATGAGTGATATCTTCTCAAAAATATGACGAAATCGAAACGCTTTCATTTAACCAGATATCCGAATTCTTATTGTATCAATTTCATAATGCTACAAAAACCTTTCTAATTTCTTCTTAATGTTGCGATTAGTAATCCCGTTAGCGTTAGCAGGAGGTTATTTTATTAATCTTGTTATATTATATAATATGCCACACGTCCTAAGCATTACGCAAGGTCAGAGAGTATATGGTATTCAGGCGCGTCCAACTTTTCACCTTCCTTTATCGGACAAAGGTGGCTAATATTTTTGTCTAACTGAAAAGTCTGTTTTATTCTATATCTCACTGTTCAGTCGGATAAAAGTGAGTAAAAAATTTGATGGTGACTAAAATAAAATATTGTCCGATAAGGTATGTCTGAATAATCAAGATCTGTGCCACGATTAACCAAACAAAATCAACAGTTTTTTAAACAGTCTTATCCTTGAAGTTGAGATTTTTCACACTTCCTCTCGATTACTCGAAACGACTCCAGGAGTATTCAGCAATTAAAGCCTCGATTAATCAAACAAATTTAACAGCATTTTGGCCACAAACTTACCATGCCTCGATTAATCAAACAAATTTAACAGCATTTTGACCACAAACTTACCATGGTGTTGGCGTTTCCGTCTTGGTCTTTTTCGCCCTTCAACCAATGTTGGCGCGGTAATAGCAATCAAAATAAATAAAACCAATAATTTATCCATCTTTTTCAACAATTTTTAGTGCGGTTTAATTTTTCAGTCAATAAGTTAAAAATCTTCTTTTGTATTATTTTTGTATATTTTTTTCAACTTTCGTTGTTGTGTGTTCTTCAGTGTTCCTTTTTGTCTTCTTGCTTGTGATGAGCGAATTTTATGTGTTTTTCTTCTGTAGTGATTCTGCGTTTTTATTGTGCTCCCAAGTATTATTCTTGTTGTTCTGAAAGTAAAATTAAATTAAAGGTGAATTTAAAGCAATACAGTCTCTTTGTTTGCAAAGTTTCACAAAATCCCATTCAGTGTCCTTCTTTCACAATTTTTGGCAAAATTATCCCACGTTCCGAACCCCAGCGGTACATCTCCGTCCGCTTATAGTTTCACGATAAAATCCGCGATCGTCAGTCAAAATAAAATAAATTCTTGCTTCGCGTAAAAATCACTAAAATGACTAGTACTCAAACAAATTTATAGGATTAATAAAATAACTGATAATACACTTTATGGGTTCCAAGTAAGCACGGAAAATTGTTTTAACATTCAACACTAGAACTAAACCACACGATAGAACCATTAATTTTACACACACTAAACCCACCACCTGCTAATACTAGCTATCGTTGAAACAATGTTGAAATAACGTTTTGTGTTTCTAACACATACTAAATCCACCACCTGCTCATTATCATACACTATATACTAACCACTGAACTGTCACTCGCGTGTGGCCGTCACCACCGACCAAATCAATGTAATAATTCCATCAGGTTATCATATCAGAGGATAGAACGTAGTAGTTTCTATTACTCTCGCAAAACAAGTCTTTTATATCATTTGGCATCCATTATCACCTTTCACAAAGCTATCCTCCTGCGCTATTTACGATATTAAAAACATACGTTTATATTTCAGCATTCCACAGTCTTTATAAATGTTCTATCTATTAAATTTATAGCCCTATTTTTTCCTCTTTTCTTTTCCTCTCTCTAAGTGGTTGAGCTCATGATATCTATTTTATTCAAGGAGTGGTTTCTTCCGATACGTAACTCTTGGTCAGCCATTTTGATTTAATAGACCGTCATGACTATCTTCCTCCTACTTTATTTATTAACTCGTACATTTTTATTTTTATTTTTACGTACAATTTGATATTATTATTTTTGTTTTATTTTATAAGAACCGGCTGGTAAAGTATCAATGATTCAAAACCCTGATCATTTTGCTATGTGTCAGTAGAGTTTAGAGGTACCACAGGAAAATAATGTATTTTTCCAAACCTTTCGTACATCACCTACCATGAATGAACGTCTCAATGTGCCTTATTCTATTCTCAGCTACGAAAATTCTAAGTACTAGAATCGTGTTTTATGTCTTAACTATGTTCTTACAAATTGCGTTTACTAAATTGCATACGGCAGCTCGATAATCTAAAACAAATTGGATGTTTTTCTTCTTTTATTCAACCAAAGTAGATATCTTTAATTCAACCAATCGGATCGTTTATAAAACGTTTAAAAAATGCTCAAAACATAATTAAGACATTAATGCATTGCACAGTTGCATTGTTTTTAATAGCGAGTGTTTCTAATACACAGGGAATATTATTTCGATTCATTAATTATCTCGTTAGCTAATTATGTAATTATCATTGACAGACTCACATCATCATTATCATGATATGGAAAAATCAAGAAGAATGTTTTTGTACTCGCCTGTTTTATTTTCCCTGTGGAAAATATTATTTCTAAGTGGCATATTTTTCCGGTCAGTTGTTTCTAGCTATAAAAAGAACATTTTCCATTTTTAAGGAAAATTAACTTGACGTCACATAAAGTTTATCTCATTTAACACCTCTGTCTTGTGATCTCGGTGGAAAAGTCAATCTCAATCAATCAATCAATCAATCAATCGAGAAATCAATCAACCAATCAATCAATCAATCAATCAATCAATCAAAATCAATGAAAAGGATAACTATTTTTATCACTTTATATAAAAAGCACAGCACAGTAAGATATATTCCATAAACAACTTAAAATAAGACGATAGAATGAAAGGAACTGAATGGTTGAAATTAATACCCTGATTAGTGATTAATCTAGTCCCTAATTAATTACGGTATATATTTGAATCCGCTTAATTAAAATGATATCTATATACATTATTTATCAATACTAAATGATATGCTTCTTGTTGTGAGTATGATGGAAAGTTAAAATAATGTTGGTAATAGTTGTATTTAAATTTATGACGATGATAAATTCCTTGTCATAATCTCTATCGATATTTTTTGTTGAATTGATGCGTTTGTATTTTTGAAGGCATTTGGTCAACGTATTTCCTTCATTAATTAGGATCGAAATGTAATTAATTTGGGAATTATTAGTAAATTGTTTTATTAAAACAAAATACGCTTGTGCAACAACTGCGACAAGATCAACCTTGATTTCAGGGCGAACCTTCGGCGGTCGCGCGGGAAAAATAAGAAACATAGGAGGAGAAACATATAGAAGCATCGTCTATATTGTCAGTGAAAACTTATCGCCCTGGGTACGAGGTTGGTCTAATTTCTTTCTCTAACGGTGGTGAGCATTATGTGATCAACCCCGATTCCAGGGTGAACCGTCGGTGGCCGCGCGGAAAAATGAGGAAACGAGAGAGTTATCTTTGAAGAGGAGTAGTAGGATATATTATAGAAGCCGCATTTTGAGAGATTAGATTTAATAAAGCAATAAAACAAAAGTTAAAAAAATGAAATTCCATCTTAAATTAGCTTATACGTTTTAAAATTAGATCATTGGTTTGGCAATTGCTCATTTTAACTAAATTGTTTTTTTCTTTCCTCCCGTTATAAACGATAAGAGGTTTTGGAGCTGCCAAATTGAGCCCATTGAAGTTTTCCGTAGTAATGTCTCTTAAACAAGTTTGGAGAACGAAGCATCGAGACAAAATTTTGTCTCTTTTATTCAAGCAATTTTTAGAGACTTTGGTACTAAAGAACGACATTTGGCAGATATACATTATATGATAATGAATCAATAACAGTACTCGCGGTAACCGATACTGATAACAGGCGCATTAAAGATGGTAGAGAAAACGAAAGAAAATCGCTCAAAAGCATCTTCATTCAATTTACATGGCTCCTCATCTTGGCTCAAAAAATCGATCCTCTGCTCCAGGCTCAGATACAGAGGTAGGCTTTAACCGTATACTAATTATCCTATATACCTTACATAATATAATAATAATAAAAATAACGATATATTTCTCAGTATTTATTTATGTAATTATTTATGCAGTGTCTAAAAAACAAAATTTGAAAATATTTCAAAAAAAAAATAAAAAAATTTAACTATAAATGATATAACTTAATGCTTGGAATCGAAAGATTAAAGTAGTTTATTATATGGAAACAATTATTACTCAAAGCAAAGCCTACCTCTTTTATTCGACACTGGACTCACTGTAAAAAATCTCCATTATGAATATTGTAAAGTTCAGGATAACCAAGGGAATAATATTCAAAAAGTTCCTTGATATAACCTTGCCATTTGTTAGGTACGCAATTAATTAAATTAGATTTTCCTATCAAGACAGTGTCGTCCTAGACGAAATTACTAAAAGTGTATTTTTATTTTGAGCAGAAATTTTAATCGCGAAATAATTAAATTTTTACAATCTTAATCCAATTATCATTGGAAAGTTCAAAAAAAAATTTATACAAAAAAAAAAAAATTATTTTTAGTTCTGTTATCATGGCAATGAATAGAAACAAACAGGGTTGTTATCTCAAAATAGGACACTTCTTTTTAAAGTACGTGAATAGGCTAAAAATATGCTTCCCGGGGCTAAAGTTGACAAGCCTCCCCCTTTTAATTTATTATCTTTTTTATTTTGCGATGGTCCCTTTCATTAATTATTAACCGTTATTGAAATTAATTAATTAAATATGGTTGAAACCCTCCTTAAGACATGCGCACGTATTACGGAAAATTTATTAATAAAAATTTATTTATTTTCCAATATGCTTTCTTAATTCAATTTCGTAAAAATTCGACCATCCAGGCTTTAGATATTTTATCTTTCCTGAGGAGGTAAAAAAGTAGCTATGGTAAGTTCTTCTCGCAAATTAACTAATGTCAAATTGTTTTTGAAATCATGTCAAATGATTATAGCTCACATCTGACATTAAAAACACTTATGCATTATCATTATTTAGCAATTTTACTTCCATTTGACCCGAACCGAAATGACCCTAAAAAAACTATATCAAAGACCACCTGCGAGATATGACGTAATCACCCATGGTATCCTCCCGCCTTTTCTGCTTTAACATCCTTTATAAAAGCCTCTTTAACAACATTCCAAGGTATGAGAACACAAAGCAGCATGGTACATAAAGTCTTTAGCTTCCAGCTACACGGTCTTTTTGTATGGAAGAGATCCTTAGTTAAGAGTATTTTAAGAGTAATTTTTTGATTGGTGTCTTAGCCTTGCAAGAGCTACGCGGGACCTACTTTCAAAACCGGTGTTTTTATGAATAAATTCATAAAACTTTCTGACTAGATAAAACTCCAACCTAGCAGGAACGAAACGTTCTTTTAACGTCATAGCGTTATGTGGACGTTGGAACCACGTTACGTGCCTGCTAAGTAATTGTTGTTAATTGAATTATTTCCTGTTCAATTTCCGTCTTCGTGAAAGCATCGTCTAGCGATCAATATCCTCTGGATTAAGATTATATGAAAATGTCATAAGCTCATAGGAAGTCTTGGCGGAATCCGGCTGGACTACTACACTACTACTCTGTATATATAGTTGGGGCGGAGATTCGATATCAAAATCGGGATGTTTATTTTCCGTTTTGTCCTGTTTTGAATGCTGAGTGTACGTAGCCTGTACCAAACCTACACAGCGGGTCACTCAACTGTACTAAATCCTACTATCGTCAGCTACATAAAGAAGTTGGGTTTGGTACAGGCTGAGTACCAATTAATTTGAAATATGCCAAAATTCACATTAATTTCAGAGACAAAGAGATGACCAATGAATGTTCTTAAGCCTTATCAAAGTGTTCTTAATCTTACTGAAAAAGCCTTTTTAGCTGTTTTTAAACAATTTCAAATGTTCCTCTGAAGGCTTAGAATGTTCTTAAAATGTTCTTAGAAATAAAAAAACATTTATCAGGAGCTCCCAAAAACTAAATGAAAACCTTTTAACAAATGATTTATTTATATTAACCTAGACATTCTTTCATAGCTCTACCTCAATCACTCAAAGCCAAGCAGTCGTCGTGCAACAAAACATTCTCATAACTGCAGAAGCGGATGTAAGTGATGCTTAATGTAGAAACCAGGAAACTCTCACTAATTGACTTTTTGTTTGTTCTTTTGTGTCCTGGTTTCTACATATGAACTGTTTTAGTGACAATCTTTTTTGTAACAGAATTTCTTCTCTACAAAACCATAATTCTAGACTTTCAGTATATTTCTTTATTGTCAATTTTTCAATTTTTGAAATAAAAAAAAAAGCAATTGAATATTTATGAAATCGCAAAAGCCGTTGAATAGAAAAAGTTCAAAAGTTTTTTCAAATTAAAGTAATTCCTATTTCCAATATACTTCACTCAAACCATAGTACATTTCTCTGCTCCCAGCAGGCACGGAACGTTATTTTAACGTCGAAACAACGTTGTTCTAACGTAACAACGTTAGTTGGACGTAAAACATAACGTTGAAAAGACGTCACGTGTCTGCCGGCTCTGTGCGAAACCAATATCACGAAAACTCGCTGCAACCATCTGACAAAATACCCGAAAAATAAAAATTGAAATTGTACTAAATTAGTTAGGTTACACAAGGGCTATTTCGGACATTAAATGTACGAACTGAACCTGTACATAACCTTTTATGATTATACACATCAATATTTTCCTCGTCCAGGTTATGTACAGGTCCAAGTCGCAGATTAAACGTCCTAAATTGTCCCCTTGCGTAACCTCGCTTTTGAATACCACACATCTTGTTTTTCCGTTGACTAGCCTGTTAAATCGATAAATCTTGTAAATCTTATTTATTTCTATGGTCAGTTTATCCGTGCTAATGATAAGCCTAGGATTACACCTACGGAATTTAATTATAATTTAGAAACACCGGACAACGTTTTCAAATAAGAGCAGCATATAGTAGATATGCATAATGCTGACTATTGCTATTTCTATTGGAATCCAGCCATCTTGTTTTTCCGGTGACTAGCCTGTTAAATCGATAAATCTTATTTATTTCTATAGTCAGTTTATCCGTGCTAATGTTATTGATGCTATTAGCTTGCTTCCCGTTGGAAATGAAATACCCCTTTAAAATAATTCTCCCTGGGTCTAAGCCTAGGATTACTCCTACGGTCTTTAATTTAGAAACATCTGACCTTATTTTCAAATAAGAACAGCATATAGTAGATATGCATAATGCTGACTTGCTATTTCTATTGGAATCTAGCCTTATAATTATCAGTTATTGTGTGTAATATTTTCTGTACTTTAAAAAAGAGTAGGTTCTTCTCTGATACCGAAAGATTTGATAGCTCTAAGTAGCTAAGAAGAATTCTTTTTAGAATACAGCACAGCACAGACTGGAAGTCAACTCATGATTTTCTGAACGGTTCAGTTCTTATAATGAAAGTTCTTGATGACTTTTGTTTACGAAAAACTTATTAAATTCTCAGCTTGCTTTTCCCGTTTTGAAGTGATGCCGCCAAGTGGCCTAATCAGCAAGCATCCACATTGAATACGCTTCCACGGTGGAGAGTGTTGCTGCTTTTTCAACCACCTAAAAGTGTAGTTTTAGAGCTCCTTCGTCGGGTGCTAAATAAATTGCTTATACCTGTCGAGATCAAACCCTTTCCGCGGTCTGTAATATAAGACATTTCGAAATTTTCCTTTTTTGTCAACTTTTTTCTTTACGTCAAACTCCAACCGAGACTCCCAACCTCATACCCAGGCGCCAACCACGTACCCAGGGAGATATTATAGATGATGCTTCAACGTTGGTCAAAAGATTGTAGACTTTTTTGAAATAGCAGAAAATCAGCAAAAACACAGTATAACTTCCCTCTTAACCCCACACTCAATGCTTTTGAAAGTGGTCTGCTGGCATATGGCAGCAATAGCTG
Organism: Tiaropsis multicirrata; assembly: GCA_032270745.1. Taxonomy (NCBI): domain Eukaryota; kingdom Metazoa; phylum Cnidaria; class Hydrozoa; order Leptothecata; family Tiaropsidae; genus Tiaropsis; species Tiaropsis multicirrata. The sequence continues at coordinate 12,916 of JAUJPO010042687.1, forward strand.
ACCTTATTTACATCAACTTTGAAGGAAAAAGCTCATTTCTAAAAGTCTACGGACCTTAAGTCCAGCATTGTTGGCCTCTTCTTCCTTTCGTTAGAGAGATTACAACAAGCGGGATAAATCAAAAAAGGATAGAGACATGTGACGGTTGCCCCGCAAAATCTAACCAGTCCTAGATTGTACGTTCGAAGATTCCGTGGAAATAAATTTCAGTTATTTTTGGCCCATTGGTTCAAACCATCGTGGGCCCTCCTTAGATACTTAAAATCTGGGTCCATATTTTTTCATGTCTATGGCACTAAAAGATACATAGTTTTTCCTATAGTCAACAATTCCTTTTTAATACTGCCAATTTACAAAAGAGGATTTCTTTCTGTATCTTGTCACGTGACATTGCTAGAATATCTTTCAGTGAGGAGATTTTCTTTTCCAGAACTTCAACACCGATGCATTTCCAAGTCATGCGGTTTATCAAACAGTCTTTGATATATAGAAATACAGATAGATGCACTGTTTTTTAATCCAGTAAAATTTCACACGCCTCTGCGTAAAAACACCATATTCAGTAGTATAGTATATAGACTAGATTTACACTCACGGCCGCGCGGTTAGCTCAATCAGTATACAGAACTCGCCTCAGAATCTAAGGATGCAGCAACGTTTGACATATAGAATACCCGGGGGGGGGGGCACTGTTTTCAAACCTAGTAAATTTTTATATGCCTCTCTCATACTCTTCAAATGCGTGCAATAACACCATATTCAGTAGTTTTTCCGGCTATGTTTACATTCATGGCCGGTAGAGCACTCGCCTCGCAATCTAAGGGTTGCAGGCTCGATACCCAGTCACTGTCAACTCAACGGGGTGCAAGGTGGTAAGCACCCAGTAGAAACATGACGTTATTCCAACATTGTTTCAACGTCCGAATAAAGTTTTCTATACAAATGCCTATTAAATAAAATTGGGCAATCGAGTTATTCGATGTTTTTCTAACCAAAGTTTTGTATACAAATGTCTGTTAAATAAAATTGGGCAATCGAGTTATTCGATGTTTCAACATTGTTTCAACGTTCAAACAACGTTCTGACGTTGAATCAACGATGCATGGACTTTAAAACAACATTTCGTGCCTGCTGGGGAGTGAACACCCTACGCCCCTTTGGTGGGCTCTAAAGAATGTTTTGTCCCGAATGTTTTGGAAAGCGAAATAGTTGCTTATCCGGTATTGTAGTGTCTCTGCTGCGCTTTATGTTAATTCTCAAACGTATGCTCAGGAAGAATTAAACAAAAGAAGCGCAAAGACGAAGAAGGAAAATGAAGAATTTGATTCATTTTCTCTTTTCCATGTTTTTTGATACAATAAATATATAAATGACGCATCGGGCAAAATACCGACAATCGGACAAAATACCGACAATCGAACAATATGAGAATAATGTGACGACAATTTACGGATTAATCTCTAATGTGACGAGTAACTGTTGATCGGTTTCGAAAATGAAGAAGACAATAAAAACAAATTTAATGAAAAATAAACACGAAGCTGTGAAATAATATTGCAATCGCCAGTGGCGGATAAAGAAGGTACTCAAAAATCTTTGATGGAGAGTGTTGACTTCCAAATAAGGAATATGAATCAAAGTAACACTCTCCGTCGCAAAGCTTTTGAGAACCTGCTCATCCCGTATCGCTTTTCCTTTTCTGATTTGCTTCTTCTTCTCTCAAATTCTTCGACTACTCGAAAACCGAAGCACCAGACTAGACGCCAAGCGCGGTCAACACAAGAGGCGAGCGACTTCAGATCTCAACATTTAGCACATTTAGCCGACAATGCAATGGTCAAATTGGAAATTGGAATTGAATGACGTCAATCTTTCACATTCAAAGTAAAACAAAAAAATATTCTAGAGCCAAAACGGATTATGCTGAGCTCAGCATTAGATTAATCAACCAAGCCGACACAAGACATTTTATCAACATTCTTTCAACATTCTTTCAACATTCTTTCAACATTCTTTCAACATTCTTTACAATGTTTTAACGCTAAAAAGACGTTGAGCAACGTTGAAAAAACATCATTTGTCTGCTGTGAAAGTATATGACAAAATATTTTAAATCTCACGAGTTATCTGACATTAGATGACTTATATCCAATTATATTATCTCAATATCAAATCATTACGTATAGTCCAAAAATATGTAAATTATGCTAAGCTCAGCAATAATACAATCACATATGATATCAGTTATAAAAACTTTCTATTTTGAAAGCGGAAATACTCATCATTTTGCACAACAAATTCCCCTTATACACAACGAAACCAAAATTCCAAAACTCTGTATTTCATAAAAAGCATCACTATACGACTAATTATGCTTAGCTCAGCAATTTTAATGCAGACAAAATGTCTTTTATGATGACTGGATCCTTCAGTTTTGAATATCCAAAACAATTACACCATTGAAATGAGTTTGTTGACATATTTCGATAATTTCTTATTTCTTTATATTGAATCCCATGACACCAATTATCTCATTTATCATATACAACCAGCAACTGTTTCAAAACACGTTATCAATGACGTAATGACTAAATGACGTAATCATGACATAATGTTATTAACTCCGAAACACCAGGCAGTATGCGACCGGTTCCGCTGTAACTCTGGAAAACAGGGACGAGTATCGTAGCAACTTGCTTACCAACTTACGGAATTTATTGCGGGCAATCAATTACCAGACCCTTTTTAGGTAAAAATCGTAAACAAAACATCATTCTCAAGTCGCCGATATAAAAACAAATCTACTCTCATACTGTATCGTGAATGAATTTAATGAGAGGTAGTCTGGTAGTTAAAGCATCAGCACCACATACCAATGGTACCCGGTTCATAGTTAGCCAAGCTGTAGGCTACAAACGCAAAATATTTACTATCTATAGACAGACAGACAGATGCCTTCCCGTACATGAGGATAGGTTCCACCCTAAGGTGAGGATCACAGCACCACAAACCAGAATCGCTGTTCGAGATTTCTCCGACACAAAAGAAAGACTTTCCGTTTACAGAGCGACAAACCAGTTTTGTCAATATGCAGTAAGGGTTTTGGTGACAAATGAAGAGCATGGTAAATAGACAGATATATACCTTCCCGTAAACGGGGATAATCCTCACCTAAGGTGAGCACCAAAAATCTCTATGTTCATTACCATAAACCATCAACTGCTTCATGAGCTGCTCCATCAGACCCACGCAACCAGAAATTAATAACCAAATTGAAGAAATTTCTTCTATAACCAAATTATTTGCAAACAAGATTATTTATAATTTCAAAACAAAACACAAAATAAATATTCACAAATAAGACTGATTTATTTAGCCTTGAAACGCACGTACAGCAGATTATCGCAGGCTAATTGGTGAAACAATAACAATTTGTTAAGACATCAATCACAAATGAACTTGTCCATTGAAATCCAGATAATCATCTTTAAACGGTTATTGTTCGTAAAGATCCCTTCTGTTTGCTATGGCACGCCTTCGATTGAACGGGACGTGCGGGACGTGCGGGCATATCGACCAAATGAAAAAAACGAATATTGAACGAATGAACAAACGAACAAATCGTTCGTCCGTCCATTCGAGCAAAGAGCGAACAAGCCAAAAATGAAACAAGTCAACAAACCAAAGAACAAACAAACAAAATCAAAAATACTGACAGACCAAAACACTAAGGCTTTCAGAGCATCCTCGTCCCAGGGTACCCTCTGCGCAAAGAGCCCTGGGAATGAGGTTGGCTTTTAGAGTAATAAACATTGCAGAGAAAAAGAACAACGTTCCACATATCATATACAATTCTTTCAAAAAAAAATTAAAATGATGAAAAATTTACAGGAAGCAATGCGAAATCTAAAAAAAACACGTCAAAATTGTCAACATTTATCCAAAAGGAAATTACATCAAATTATTGTATGGAAATCAAAAGTGGTTTCGTACAAATTGATGAAATTCCTCAAAAGCAATAATAATTTCAAACACTCAATCCAAAAGCATGTTTCCTAAAACACATAGAAAACAACACACAAAGAGGTAGTTATTCTATCCCACTCACTCTATACACAAAACTAATTGAATCTAAACACAATCTTCGTTAATTCTTCAGGTTTTAAATGTCTTAAGAACTCCTAATAACCACAAAGAGAGTCTTAAAACAGTGTCGCAATCAACCACAAGGAAGCTTTAAATACTGAGATTATCATATCTTATGTAGAAAAACATCCGAGCAGGAGAGCAAAAGTCACCCTTTAACGACATCAAAATTGACGCTCAACCGGAGAGACTGTTTTCTATTCACGACATGCGTAAGTTAGCATTACGTCATTTTTCCTAACAGAAACACCAAAAAAATTGCGGATTATTTTGCAAAAATAAATAGCATGAATTCAAAAAGAGTAATGACATAGAGTGTTTGTTTGATAGCAAGAATCTAGCTTTCAGAGCCAACACATATAACAACTTAGCATCTCCCAAACGGAGAAACGATCTGACCTCACTCGAACTCGTAACTAACGTGCGCTCGGACAAAACTTTTTTTTTTTTTAATTGGAGTCCTTCGACCATTTTCCCTCAGTTTTCGCAAAGAAATACCCTTAACTCCTACTATCCGCGGGAGGGTTAAGAAAAATTTCAAAGCTAACCAACTTGTCTTTTTCCAAAATCAGAAGGATTGGGTTTTCCATCTCAAGAAACCCAAGAGGCGGATGCAGAAGGTACTCAAAACAATTGACGGAGAGCGTTGACTTCCAAATAAGGAATATGAGCAAAAACAACACTCTCCGTCAAAGTTTTTGAGGACCTTCTGTATCCGCAACTGAATGATCATCATCACCATAATTGAGATCATCTGAAAGTTTATTACACTTCATCATATTTTAAAATCCAAAGAATTGAGATCAAATCCATCAGTTATTGGGGGAGGCTTTATCACGAGATTAAATGCAAGCTCACGTGTGATTATGTGAGTATTATAACTCTATATTCTTTATTCAAATACTTGTGGTTTCGTGTAAAACAGACAGACAATTTTTCACACACGACTGATGGATGAATGGGATGAGTCATCGGATTGAGACGTGCATGTTCTTCTTTGTGGTAAAATATATGTCTCGTTGGAGAATAAGCACCATTAGTCTATCATTATTCCCTTCTAGCTAATGTGTTTAGTTAATTTCTGGTCGCAATAAAGTGACGGATACAGAAGGTTCTCAAAACTTTCTTTATCTCATATTCCTTATTTGGAAGTCAACACTCTCCTCCGTCAAAATCTCTGAGTACGTTCTCTATCCGTCTCTGCAATCTGTGACCCACTGGGACTCGCCCCCTGCAAGCCACCCCAGTGATAAAATCGCTTAAAAATAGCCATTTACACACCCAAAATCAGATGCCATATTCCCCTACAAAAAGCCATCCACTGAAGATCCACAGTAGATATGATAAAAGAAGAATACATTTTTATGAGGCCGCTGGAAAAACAATTCAATGAGTTTTGAGTTTTTAATTTCACCCAAATAGACTTTTGGTACCCACCCACTGGGGCACAGAGCCAGGGGTTTAAAGTGCAACAAAGTTTGCAAAGTCAACTATAATCTCCAAACAGATCCCCCGCTCCAATCACGTGACACTTCGCCGTAAACCCATGGTTTCATATTCGCCGCATCCCTTTAAAGCAGAGCGTAATGCACGCAGAATATCTGCTATCATCGCCAAAAGAAAATTTTTGCAGAGTCAACCAACCCATGAAAGCAGCAGCTATCACCATAATGGCAATATATCTCCTTTTTCAAAACAGTAAAACACTGTTACGGAGCTGTTACACACCTTATAAACATCGGAAATCTATGTTTTCCGTGGAATGAGTGCTAATCACGCTATGAAAATAATAGGGTCATTAATTAATAATCAAGGAGACGAATAATTAATGGTCGAATTTATATCATTGCGCCGCGCGTTTAAATTACTGTTTCAAAATTTTAATGAGTATTTAAACTGGGTGGTTCAATTTGTTCTTATGTAACCCGTTTCCCCGTATTACAAAATTTCGCCCGATTTTTTCCGGAAGTTTCCGATTTGAAAATTGCCCTTTGTTTCCTCCGATTACCCTCCCTTACGCACAATTTTAGTAAAATGGCCTATATATATTTTTTTTATAACTTTTATAAGAACAATGTTTGCAAGTAAAGCTTTCATAATAATATCGAGGCTTGGGGTTTGTGGAGACGCTATAAAGCGGACACCATAATACATAAAGGCTTGGTCCTCAAATTTTTACCCCTCTGGATATCCTTGGTCCTCAAATTTGTAACCCTCTGGATATCCTTGGTCTTCAAATTTATACCCCCTGGATATCTAGGATATTGAAAATTTCGGACCCCCCTGGATATCCTATATCCTCAACAGGAGGGATACGGACTTTTTTCTTTAATAAAATATATAAAGCAAAAAGCTAATATACGATCAATTTCAAAGTATTCAAGCTATTTGGGCTCTTCAGCTTCAACATGACAACAAAGCAAAAATAGCTGACTCAGTATTACACCATAAAATTACGAAAAAGTAAAAATAATTTCCTCAGCGAACCGAAAGAGATTGGAAATAACAAACATATTAATATGGAAACAAACCAATATCCATACTTTGTTAAGACATAGCATTTCCTGTATTAATTCGGAGGAGAAATCGTTATTACTATAGACCCAAGTGCCAAAAGCCAATATCGAATTCCGTTTTTCTCGTCGTTGCGACTAAAATTATTTCTAAAATATTACATACTACATACTTTCTTGTACTGTCGCTATTCGATTAGCTAATATCAGAATATAGTTGATTATAGTATATAGTATATACAGAATATAGTATACCTTATCGGACAAAAAAATGTCGGACTAATTTTTCGTCGGACTAAATCATTCGTCGGACATAGTTTTCGTCACCTCCAAAAATTTTCGTCACTTTTATCCAAAAAACGCAAATTTTAGCCTGAACATTTTTTCTTTTTGGACTTTTTTTCGTAACCTCCAAATAGTTTCGTCAATTTTGTCTGACATTTCTTTTGTCCGATAATGTATATGCTCTTGTCTAAAATTTGTAAGCAGGACTTTGTAGCAAGTAGTGCGGTTGACAGAAAAGTGTAGCGTAGAGGATGTAAAGGATGTTACCGTCTAAGACAAGATCTCTAATTGAAGAAATAAGAAAATTTTATTATTGAAAATTAAAACAACATGGCGGACGGAGTAGTGGGAAGAAGCCCGATCCATCCGGTGGATTAAGGTTCAGGGCCCACGCTACCGGGGCCCACGCTACCCTCTGGGGGCATGACCCCGTCACTTTTGGCAAGGCAAAATTTCTTCAATTATAGCCAAAAACCCTGGGTGAACAATTAACTTTTCCAATATCATATATGACAACAAACCGAAAAACAATTCTAACCTAAGCTATCTTTTTATTTGGCCCCTCAAAATGGTAGCGTAGGTCATGCAGT
>JAUJPO010042688.1:0-17647 GCA_032270745.1 Tiaropsis multicirrata
AAACATCTTTATTATAAGAAACAAATCAAAAAGTTTCTTCTTGGTGAATTGGTATTACATAGCGCTCGAAAGACTGGTATTACAAATCTGCGCAGTATTACAAATCTGCGCAAGTATTACAAATAATTATGCGCACAACAGGTTTTATGAATTTGTATTGAATATATTTTTTTCTTACCAGATCATGTTGTTTACGTGTGGTCCGCTTACAAGTGTTCAAGGCTTTGGAAACCGAGCTAAAAGCTCTTGTCATATGCGTTGCAATGCAGGTAAATTCCTTAAGCTTTTCGGTTTAGCCCTTTACAGACTAGTTGCCAATTCTTTTGTGAGTTGAGAAGAAATAAAACTGACAAAACTATCGCAATTCCTAAAGGGTGTTTTTTGAACATTTTCATTTTTGAGCCCTAGGGCCGAGTTTTTGCGCCAAAACGAGGCCCAAAATAATTTGAAAAATACTGAAGTTGCACCCAGTGCTGTTAGCGTGTTTGACTATGTGTCACTGGTAATAATCCAATATTTTCAGAGAGAGATCACACTCGCGTTGTATTTTCTTTTTCAGGGATCAAGACGTAGCTTGCGTTCAGATCAAATTCCCGTTCTCCCGCCTGGCACGCTGGACGTTGAACTAGATCTTTTATTCACACTTCAGGTAAGTTTAGAATTTGACGTAAAAAGCTTTCATTAAGAAGTCGTTCCAAAGAAATTAAAGTACAATTGATGCATGAGAAATTAAGAGAAGCTAAAGAGGACGCCAAAAAATTGGTCTCAAAAATGATCGTTAGCCCCCATCCACTAAAAAGGAGATAGACTGAATCCTGCAAACTATCGAGCAATTGCTCTTCTATCCATTCCTGGCAAGGTTTTTCAGCAAAGCCTTACTAAAAGATTACAACAAATTTTTGAAAATAAATGTCTGCCTACGAACAATGCATGATGTGAACAGAATAAACAGAGTCAGTATGAATTCCATCAGAAGAACCTTAGGCATTACATCCACTAGGGAAAAAAAATCGCTTGAAATGGTTTAGTCATGTTGCGAAAAAACAAGAAGGAAGCTTTGTTTTGAGCGCATACAAGAAAGATTTTCTTGGTACCCGCCCCAAAGGAAGATCACCAAAGCGCTGGAGGGATCAAATCAGAAATGATACAAAGCAGCCCACTCCAACTGCTGAAAGATTGGAGTTCAAGTCTGACAAAGTTTATGCAAGGATCCACTGGATTATGCAGATAAGTAAGTAGATGGGACTAGTTCTATACTTAAAGTGTAGTTTTTAAGAAACTCAGTTTAAAGTGAGTTTTGATAGCAATTGAACTGCAAAGTGAGTTTAACTTAGTCCCGGCCGGCATAGTTCATTTCAATTTTATTATTTTAGTACCCACATTTTTTGAAAAGACGCGAAAATCACTTACAAATTACGTTGCAACGGCGTAAAAAATACAGAAACCGGACCATCTTGGGATACAAAAATCTGGCTGTCGGACGGGTCAACATGGCTCAGGTTTGTTTACTCTTTCAAATTGCTAATCTTATTACAGCTTTTTGTATCATGACATTTTGATTTAAGACCACCTTATGAATTAAATTAAAGGCTCTGGCGCTTATTATAACCAATTCATTTTTAGTCGCGCGCTTTTTATGTCAGCAAAAAATGTACCCTTATTATTTATTAACACGCTGGCACAAACGTCCGTACGGAGGAGTACTGGATCATAACAAAAAACAAATGTGACATCAAAAAGTGAATATAATTATAAGTTTATAATGTTTTTCACATCACAAAAAGCCTATAGGCTATTATCGCGATTTGAAATGAGCCACTTTTTTCGAGATGTACTATTTATATGGCGCCATACCCATCGATCCTTTGCGTGGTGGTTTGGTCATACAGCACAGCAAATTAACTATCTTTTGTTTTGCAATATCTCGAGAACTTCCGATAGAGTTTTGTCGAAAATGTTTGTACCTTTGGAATCTTCCCAGGTGGAGCGTCATTTTGGTTTTTAGAACTTGGGGCAATGTAGATATGTATTTAGCTTCAGACTTTGTAAAGCTAAAGGTATATGCAATTATTGGTAAACCTTTGTAAACGTTTTACCTGTTGACGATGGTACTAATTATAATATTAAGCTACTAATAAAACAATGATTGAACTATGATTGAAACTAAACTACGCTTGCTCACTTTTTATTTGGTCTTCTTCCAAGTCAAGTACAAGATAGATGTTCGACAAAGTTTTCAGGAACCATGATGAACCTTATTATCGACTAAGTTTTTGTATTAATAAACAATTAATTTTGTTTTCAGGTCTTACAAGGTTGGTTTTCCAAAGAGCTTCATCTGTACACAAAGGACAAGAAATCCCCCGTCGCTACCCTTACAATAGCAACTCTTAGCAGGTAACGTTTTTACGAGACAAGGCGAAAAGACATTTGCAGAATCATTTTCTTACAGTTCAAACCCTTACGGTTGAAATTCAACCTCTTGCATTTGCTTTTAGATCTAACTGGTTCGTTTATGAACATTTCCCAACGTTAATAAAGTTACAGCTCGCATGGAGTTCTTGAAGCTTTTCTTTGCTTTTTTTTCTTAAGAGGGATAACATTAGGATTACTGCACAACTTTTTAATCCAACTTACACGAAAGAGTTTGTTTAAAATCAATAGACATTTTCTAGTTGTTCAAAGTTGTGCTTTCAGTTTTTAATCCCTATCTATGATTTTTTTCATTTGATTGTTGATATTTCCATGTAAAGGTCACGAGAAGTTGATGAAATTCTGTAGTTGTTTAGGTTATTTTATGTATACTTTAATGACTTAACGTTATAAGTTATAACGTTTCATTTTTCATTTCTAAAATCATTATTTTTCATTCAGTGATCCCATTGATCGTGACGTAGATCGAGACCGAAGACTTGGTATGTCTAGTGGACTCATTTTTATTTTATATTTTTGAAAAACTACCTGTATTAATCATAATCATCTTCCGTTTGACTTGTAACTTGTCTGCTGGTTAACAAACTCTTTGAACAACCGTCAGTGGTTCAGGACTACTCTTAGATTTACACGTTTACTTTTTTTTACTCCTGAGTAATATTTCTTGCAGTCCGGCAGATATAGTCAGCTTTTATTCTTTCCTTGTTGCCACCATCACAGTATTGGGTCGTGGTATTGAAGACCATTTCCCAAATCCATTATTGAAGAAAATGATTAGATGTCTTTTAGATGTAGAATCCAGATTGATTTTTATTCTTAACATTCTTTTTCTTCTAGCTGTGGGTCCAGACCCTGAAAGCTCTGATGAGGAAGGTGATGACGATTCTTACAGCAGTGATGTAGATGACAGTGCTGGTGAAATGGAAAGGGTGAGTGCACTATTCTTTCTCTGTGTGTATACAGAAGTGATGTAAATGACAGTGCTGGTGAAATGGAAAGGGTGGGTGCACTATTCTTTCTCTGTGTGTATACAGTAGTGATGTAGATGACAGTGCTGGTGAAATGGAAAGGGTGAGTGCATTATTCTTTCTCTGTGTGTATACAGCAGGGATGTAGATGACAGTGCTGGTGAAATGGAAAGGATTGGAAGTTTTCAACTGGAATGTCTTCTTTACTTTACAGAAAGTAAAAAAATACGCCTGCCCACCTGTCCCCTATATGGCATGGATAAAATCTCTTTCGTGTATGGCTATGTGGTTCGTATCAATATTTTAAATTCTGAGATTGCGCAGGAATTTTGTTAAATCGTGACATTGAGCCATATACTGCAACTCCATTGGTCAGTTAAATGTGCACCCGATTTTTTTAAACCATATCAAACAATGGTTCTTTGAGATAACCACTTTTAACGACTTGACTTTATATTCGAAAAGAAAGAGCTGTTTAGTTATCCTGAAGTCTTGGTACATTCAAAATCCAATATGTTTGGGTGGCCCGTCTGATATGATATGCCGGTAGTGCTTCGTTGATTGATCGATATAATTATTAAATCATCTTTTTACAATCTTTTTTAATTTGTATTTATTTCTGATGAATTGAAATTCTTTTCTCATTCTCATTTCTTCACAGGATGAATATAGTCGACAACAAATGAGGCGAAGCAAAGTATGTATTTCCATCTGTTCGTCATTTGCAATTCTAAGCCTTCCTATATCTTTTGTTTGACACCTTCCTATATTCCATCAAAGAAAATAGAACTAAAGATGAATCACTTTTCCTTTCAAATATCGGATTCTGACCCAAGAAGAGTTCTTCTTCTATTCTACTGTAATATTTAACTGTTATTTTTCTCTACAGGCACAATCACGAAATTTGAAGCAGAAGATTGTACAAACTTTGTTCAGGAAGCTAAAAGCATCTGGGGTAAGGGTGGCCACGTTTTTCTCTGTATTAGTAGTAGATTTCAAATGAATTGATTCTCTACTGAAATATATTCTATCAATTTAAAGGGGAATTATTCATTCCAATATGCATTTTTGGCAGATCGAGGATTACGTCATTTTTAACCTAGATTTATTTAGCTCACATACTAAATGAGTCAAAGAGGATAATCAACGAAAATGACGTGACCTTTTAAGGATGACTTCATTTCATATTTTATATTTATATTTCCATAGCGACAAGAGTTACAAGAAGAAGACTTTGAGCTAGGTGAAGACGAAGGATTATATTTTGACGTGGAATCGAACGATTCTGAAAATGATGACGATATTCTTGACGACAACACAAGTATAGCCTCTGCAAAACGACCTGGTTTGAGGTAGCTACTTGTTCTTCAACTGGATTTTTTTAAGCTGAAAATAGTTGTAGACTCGCTTTGACAACGGCAGTTGTCTAGTCTTTGTGTAGGTCGTTCTTTGCTTTTCCTAATTACAGCCATCTCAATGTGACATTTGTAGGCTTCAAATTGATGTGAAAATTTGCCATTCAAAACACACAATGATAACAACTGTTTCTTTCAGGCCGTATTTTGACCACAGCAAAAGCCAAACGACGTTGAACCAGACGAGTTTAACACGCGAAGACGCCGCAGCATTGAAGCGAGCGGTGGACAATGCACTCCACGAGAACGGCAGTCCTGACGACAATTCTGACGACCCTAAAAGTGACCTGGAGAATAGATACGTAAGTCAATCAACCCTTTCAGTGATTTAACAAATCATGGTTGTAAAATGCAGAATCATTTTGTCTCAATTATGCCGGGGTATACCTTGAGTGGATTAATCTTTGCGTATTTCGCTAAATTAAATCTTCGGGAAATGTTTTTTGCCCAAATCGCCTTAGTTAGGAAAATGAAAGAATTTAGGTCAAAAACAGGCGAATTGGCGGAATTAAATCCACGCGAAATATTTAAATCATCGATTCGCGAAATTTAGTCCACACGAAAATTAATCCACTAAGGTACGTTTTTTCGGTCAACCGAACGGTCATATATATCATAGGTTATCATATATATTGTTATTATTTTTCTTTCAAAAATAAATTATTACCATACTAAATGTTAAGTTTGGATTGAGAATTTTCGTTTTTGAGTAAAATGGCTCTATGAAGAAGCATTCCATTGTTTCCAAACTATTACTTCAACCCCGCCTGCTTATAATACGGTGTACCACTCAAAACACCAATGGTGTACGCTTTAGAGATTTTACACGCTGTCTTCCTCTTGATAATAAACATTGCATTTTTCTCTCTTTGTCTTCAGTTTACGGAGCGACACAGCGGAAATAGCGACTCTTCACCGCACACCGTTGATGACATCACCTTTCTTGAATCGCAACAACAACAACAACAACCGAAACAAGATTTGAGCAAAAAGTGGAGCGCCGATCCTGACACTTTATTCAAAGTAAATTTTATGCGCTTTTAATGTCTGCAGGTGTCTGTCTCCATCATTTGTTTTGATAAATTTTGATGGATTGTTGGTATGAAGATGAGGGATAAAATATATAATGATCTGTTTTGATCACAATGATGGCAGTTGTTAAGTTAAGAAGAGTATCTCTTCTGAGACAGAGCGTTACACTTGCTGTCAAGTCAGCTTCCAGTGACTACTAACCAACCGATTCAGTTTACCTGTTTTGTGCTACTCATTCGTTGATTGGACGATGACCAGGAATGAACTCTTTGTGAGGCGAGCGCTTTACCGTCTAAGCAAACTTGTGACAAAAATATTCTTCTCGATACACTTTTCTCGAAATACGCAGAATAGTTGTTGGCTTCGTTTCCAAAACGCTTAAATCCCAGAATACACTGTGAGCTTTCGTTTTTTAGTGCTAAAGTCTCTAAGAATTACTTGAATAAAAGAGACTAATTTTTGTCTCGATGCTTCGTTCTCCTAACTCGTTTAAGAGACTTTACTACGGAAAACTTCAATGGGTTATTTTGTTGAACTGGAGAAGAGTTTACTCAAGTTGAGGTCATTCTACCGGTAGATATACGATGTTTCTCCAGAATGTGCTTTTGTTTTCCAACAGGAACCAGTATCGCGATACCAAGACCAATTGTTATCAGTGTTTGGGACAGACGACAAACTTCCCGATCATATGCTTATGGTTGCTATCAAAGATGAATTTTGTCAGGTGAGCATACAAATAATAAAAATCCTCTCCTCATAGAAAACCTTCTCTGAAGATCATTCTTGGCTCAAATAGAGCAATGCCAAACCAAACACCAGACAGTGGTGAAGAAGTTCCCAGTATTTTACTCATACATAACTTTTGAACCAATGAATCAAATTCAAAGTGCTTTATTTTCGTATTAATTTTCGTGATATTAAATTTCCCGAGCAAAATAAGTCGCGAAATATTTTGGATTTAATTTGGCGAAATACCCTAAAAATATTTTACCAAAATTACATGGTTTTGACAACTGTTTTTGCTAAAATGGTAGTAATAAAGATTTCGCAAATCGCCGATCCCACGCGATATCTCGAGATAAATTTTCACGAATTCGCGAAAATTAATACGAATAAAGTGATAAGCCAAAAACAATGACAAAATATTTTAGCTTGCTCATAATATCAAATCAAAAAAATCTTTTTGTGGGAAAACACAGTTAGATTATTGAGCCATCTGTTCTCAACCTTTCGGTTCACTTTTTAGAATTTGGCACAGAAATTGAAAGTGCGAATAGGAACGGTCTTCTCAACATCCAGTATGGCTGACGTCCAAGCGACCATCGCTGCTGTCGTCAACAAGTTCCAAAAATAGTAAGTAAGATTAAAAGTTCGTCAACAGATATCGAGAGTAACGAGTAGTGGAATTCTGGAAAAGCATTTTTGTGTTCTGGCTGCATCCCGGTGACTTTCAAAAATTTGAACTTGATCAAGAGATATAAAGAGTTAGCTCTGCACACTGTTTTTGAGTGGAGTCGGAATTCGGCATAAGCATTTTTGTGTTCAAACTGCATCCTAATGACTTTTCATAGATTGGATCTTGATATTTAAGGAAAGTTAAAAAATTTAAATTTTTGATTCCTTAGCCGAGTTGTACCGAATTGTTTCGAGTTGTTCCATCATTTGTAGGAGGAGACTAAATGTTTTCTTATTATGTAGTTTACAAATATTACTTGTGCAAGGGTACCCGATTTAGTGCTCTTTCCAGACACATTGGCAGTTCCCAGCAGACAATCACCGTTATTCTAATGTTGTTTCAACGTCCAAATAACGTTCTGACGTCGAAACAACGTTGTTTGGACCCTAAAACAAGGTTTCGTTTCTCCTGGGAAAGTTTAGCATCCCATGAAGCCCTCGACTGCCCGTCGATATTAGATATTAACTATTTTGTGCATTTGTAATTTAATTTTTAAATCTGCAATTTATTTTCTAGTTGTAGTCGTCATTCCACTAGTCCACCGCCCTTACGTATCGGCGTCATGGGTCCGGAGAGTTACGTTCGCCACGTGTTGAAGACATACGTAGAACATTTCTCCAACAAACCTCAAGATTATCAGAGTTTCGTACGATTTCTGATCATTCCTACCGGTAAGTTAGTGTTGTTGATATCAAAATCGGATTTTTTTACTTCGAAAAATTGTTGGGTATAGCATTTTAGTCGATCTAAATTTAGATGGTAGATAATCAGAATTTCTTTGTTTTTAAATTTAGAGATGGACTTTATTCCAATGGGGAAGAATTTCTCTGCCCATTTTCCTACGGGGGACGGGTGTTTGGACCTATTTTTCCAGTGGGTAAGGGGTCCCACCGGGTCTGTCAAATGGCTCTCTTCAATAGGTTTCTCTAATTAGCTGGTATTCTTCACCTGTTTCCGTTTTCATTCATCATATTTTAGCAATGAACAAAGTTGCAAACTATTTATCCAGTATTGATATGAAGTATAATTCACTGTTCATGGATCAATTCTGGAAGAATATCTTTTTACAACCCTACCTCTCCGAACAAGGTGAAACGTTCATTATTCTACCGCTGGTGACGTTCTTGAAACATACGTCATTTGTATACGTCATGCTATTTGTATACGTCATTTGTATACGTCATTTGTATACGTCATGCTAAATTTGACAGAGAACGAATCATACAATTTCTTATGCCTATGCCTTAAAAATAAAGCAACTTTCATTTAAATTATGCTTACGTCAGCACAGAAGCGTCGGCTTCAAGATTCTATTTTATTTTCAGCAATTTTATGTTAAGGGTCCGAATTCACTTTCGTTCTCAAGGATTGGTTAATATGTGACCTAGACCGTCACCTGGGGTAATTAGCGACGCGAGAGGTGACCTCTCTACGGTGGTCGATATGGGTGGGGCTCGAACACGCAACCTTCCGATTTGGAAACCAGCTCCCTACCACTTCAGCTACCGAGGTTCAGGTCTCCAACGCAATATTTGGTTCATCTTTCTTTTCTTTTATATATTCTTTTATTCCAACTTTTTTGTTTGTTGTTATAGATATACGAGAAGTTGAGAAGAGGATCACCCAATATTTAGAAAACGCAGAGATTGTTCATCCATTACCAATAGCAGAGGCTCTCATAACTGCTCGATTGTAAGTGAAATATCATTAGCACGCCTCATAACTGCTCGATTGTAAGTGAAATATCGTTAGCACGCCTCATAACTGCTCGATTGTAAGTGAAATATCATTAGCACGCCTCATAACTGCTCGATTGTAAGTGAAATATCATTAGCACGCCTCATAACTGCACGATTGTAAGTGAAATATCATTAGCACGCCTCGTAACTGCTCGATTGTACAAGTGGAATATCATTAGCACGCCAAATCTACGCTTTTAAAATATGCGCAGCGCATAAAAACCTACATGTTCTAGTTGTTCCTGACTCTATGAAATATGAATATCGAATATTTTACTTCAAAGTAGTTTGGTTCATTTTTTGCCCCACGATTAAATCTACTGCTCACGCTTTTAATGTAATTTTCTTTATTTAATATTTAGACCAGAAGACTCTGATTCATCGCAGTTTTTCCTTCCTTTTGTTTCGGTTTGTTTATTTTATTTCGAGTGTCTCATTTTGTTTCCCAGTTTGTTAACTCACTCAACCAACCAAGATGACCCAGTTGGTAGAGCAATCGCCCGGCTATCGAGAGGTTGTTGGTTCAATTACCACTTGATTCTCTCCCTTTTCAGAAAATTGGGGAGTATTATAGATGTTCTTTCGATTCATCACTCATCGATGTTAAAGAAATAATAAGGGGGAAGAATCGTATCTATGGGCTGTTCCAGAAAAAGCGTATCCGTTGAGGGTTTTCTTGACACCAATCCCCCGGGATGTCCGTGCTGAAAATTCTTACTTATATCCTCAAAAGGAAGATACGGAGTTTTTTATGTATTCTTATTAAAGAGCTCTGGAAAATGGCTAAGTAATAACTAAAGAGCGCCTTCTTATATAAACAAATTTATTTTTTAACATGTTTTTAGGAAGTTTGCATGGGTTGCAGCGAATCTTCAATGCTTGGTATGTGTTTGTTGAATTTAGATGAATTTAGTTATTGTTAAATATGAATTTAGTTTGCTGATCAGAATGTTATTGATTCTCTCCCTACCTTTTATCGCTCTTCTATACCCTGGTCCCCTTATTGATTTGTCAATGTTTAAAATTCTCTTGCTGCAATTTAGTCTGTTTTGAGACTCCCTGACTTTGTTTGTAGTTGGATTTACAAACTCACGCTTATCGTCCGATTAGAAAAATTGATACATGCTGTATATTTTGTTTTGTGTAGCAAGTTCTATAAGTAATTCACAATCTTTGTTGTTTTGTTGTTTTTTAGATGTCGATAGCGATTCTGGTGGTGCCAAAGATTCAGCAATCAGCGTGGAATCAAAAGGTTCATCCTCCCTCACATCTAGTCCACGGTAAGGAGTCGTTCTTTTTGCCTTTCGATAAACGCTTTTAACGATTATTTTTATTAATATGTTTCATTTCTATTTGGTTTCAATTTCAGGAGGCTTTTTCAGCCCATTTTCGCAATTATGGACACTCTTTAGTTAGTATCCCGTCAGCAACCTTAGGCTGACTACTCAATTCCCCTTACATGGCATGGGTTGACCCTGGCCAAGGTTGATAACCACTATACGCCTTTGTTTTGCTCGTGGACTTGTTTATAAATGTCTTTCATTTTGTTATCTTTCCAGAAGTGTTGAAACTTCGGACCCCCGGTCACCATCGTTGTCAGCGCACTGCTATTCTGAAAACCTTGATCTGATGGTCGACTATTGGCCATCGGTCACAATCTCACAAATACCACTTCAAAGTAAAGAGAAGACCAAGGAAGTCAATAAGGTGAGGAGTTGGTGCTCGTTGTAAAAGTTATTGAAGTAATGGATTTCAGGAATAAGGTTTAGTGATTAGAACTTGAATATTTCACAGGGACATTTTTGCTGTTTCATCGAAGCAAATACTGATTTTGGCTTCGAATCCTTATCTATTCATATCTCATATATTGCACTTTCAACATGGAACAAGTTGAATTGTCCTTTGTAATCTCCAACTCGAAACGTTGTTTTAAAAGCTGCTTTTCTCCCTTAAAAGATGATAATTTCTTCACCTTTTTTTGTAGATGACAATCAAAAGTACTTTCCGCTCATTGTCAGTATCCAGGCTACCACTTGCAGACTGTGAAGATGCAGTTGGTCTTGTGTTTAATGCTCACCTCAAAAACAGGAACAAAGGAGGTAACTCTTTCTTTGCTATTACACGTTATTCAATTCTTCTCAAATCCATAATTACTACTTGTGGTCGGACTTTCTTGAACTGAACTTCTTTAATTAATTGAACTCGGACTTGCTATGCCAAACTTCATGTTCAATAATGTCACTCTAACTCGGCTTTTATTAAATAAAAAAAAAACACCATTTGACAAATAAAGAAAAGTCAAATTTTTACAGAATCTGCGTTCTTACAAAGAGATAAACAGCAGATTTATGTGTCGAATAAATTTTCAGTTCTAACCTTTCTTTAACTTTTGACCTTTTAGTTAAACGTCTAATGAAGCAAAGAGATAAAGAGAATGAGGCCATATCTGTACCTGTCAACAAATTGGTTTGCACAGCAAGGAATAGTGGCCACACTTTCAATGGTATAATCTAATATAATTTATTATCAAGCTCAGTCGAAACTTAACTTCAGGGAGCAGAAAGGCAGATTTGGTTCTTTATTCTTTTCTTTATGTACCTCTTTACTGTAGATTCTCCAAGCTTTAATTTAGGACTTGAGCTCGAATCCTGAACCAAAGCGAATTTTTACGGGAATTTAATTTTGCGGATCTTGGGGTTTTTATTGTTATAAAACAATAGAAACCGCAAAAACCCAACAAAATTATTTCCTGCAAAAATGTGTACCCTTAAAGGTACATAAGAGACACAGATAACTAAAACGTTCTAATGAATGGTTTTATTTTGAATTTTCTTTTGACTTCACTTTTTAGTATGGATTGATGGTAAAGAATGGAACAACGTCAAGTTCTTCTCGCTTTCACACCAATGGCCAACACACATCAAACAATTCCCAATAGGCCTATTCTTGAATTATGGTGATGTTGATCAAAGTTAAGTTGCTGTGAAAAAATATGTGTAAGAGGACTTTCATTTGAATTATGCGGTGGTCGAGGGGTTTAGTTTAGAGTAAAAAATACTTGAAATTGATTACTAACTTTGTGTTTAGACTCTTAAAGATTTCTTTGACTTAAAATCTCTTCCAAGTGTCAATGCCTCGCAGTTACCAAATCAAAAGTGCGGAATCAATGAATGTTGAGAGTGGCTTACTTTCCCATACACCTTTTTTTGTTAGCATAAAATCTTTTCGGGCTCCGGTTGACCTAACTGTCTAACTTTCTGTTGTTCTATAACAATTGATCTATTGTTTTTGAGCCTGAATCTCAGCCTCCGTTTGCTTATAAAAAAGACGTATGCTATGTTCATATACCCTGAGCCCCTGAGCTTATATACTTTGGAAACTCTACCAGTTAAACCACATGTTTTTAAATAGTTGAATTCGATTTCAAAATGTTTATATTAAATAGTTTAAACTAAGTTTGTTTATAAAAAAAATATGTAAGATAATTTTTTTTTCTTCATCCTGTTGTTTTGGATGATTATATTTTCAGTAATGACGCCCGATAACGCCCGAGGTATTTCATGATACCCGTGGCGTGATGTAGTCATTTGAAGGCAAAATAAACTGACAGTTGTATTACAATCATAACAAAGGTATTTGGAATCACTTAAGTCTTTTTGGATCCTTCCATGTCACGTAATTGTGGTAACAAGGATTTCAACCATTCATGTTATGCTTTTTTATATTATATTTTAATTGCCGTTTGACAAGCTTTCGACTTGACCGAGAAGGGAGTTGAGGGCGTTGAGAGAATCAGATTATTTTCTACTTTCCTTTCCTATTCTTTTCATAAAACTACCTTTTAAAATTTCTGTTTAGAAGATATATTACAACTTTTAATACTACAGTTAAATTTTTTATTTAAGAGAAAATCTAGTAGTGTACTTTGTAAATAGAGTATTGTTAGCATTTACAAGACAGATATAGTAAGGTTTAAAATAATGGGTGACTTTCATATCTTGTTTAGCATAGCGTCTACACGTTTTTTGTATAAGAACATCGTGAGTGGAGGAAGCCTTTAACTTTTCTAAATTTAAGCCAAAAAATGTTCTTAATTTTTTGCTAAGAAACAGTATACTAGGCTTTTCTAACAATTGCTGAGAATCTTTTTGATACGTCATTCCACTCGTGATTATCTTTGTAACTAGGTAATTCTGATTGTGTTTACCGGAGAAGCTTTTGAAATAATAACATTTCAACTTATTTTCTATTTAATGTTTCTTTTTTTCATTTACAGTGGAAAAAATAAGAAATTAATAAAAACACAATAAATACAATAAAACTTTACAACAACAAAAAAATACAACGTTTTGTTTGGCATTGAGTTTGTTGCTGTTTTTGTCGGTTCTCAAGTGAAATAAAGACAGTAAAAGAATTAAACAGGACGGTATGTACTCAATTTCTTTTTTTTCGTCCTTTCAAAAATGTTCCGGGTAATCGATGATATAATTATCTATCGATTATGAGTCAATCAATCATGTAAGTCAATCAATCAATCAATCAATCAATCAATCAATCAATCGGGATGTACAATAAAAGCGCAAGTGTCTGATGGTAAAGATCATAAAGCATTGGAAATAATTTTCGGACTCGGGACTCGTGGTCTAAAGTCACGTGAACAGTACACGAAATTACACGAAATTACTGGTATCTGAAGAAATATAGGAGAGCGTTTAAAGAGATATACTAAAGCCTATAAAGGCAGTAAATTAAAATGCTTTATCAGAAAATCTATAGCAGGAAAGATTTCCTTTTGATTTAGAGGGAAAAAAGTTAAAAGCATTTTAGTGTTGAAAAATAAAGGATCTTTTCACACTTTTTTCTTCTAAAAACCTTTTTAACCTTTAGCCACCTCTGTATTTTTTAATTCTCATTTTCTTTCACTTTCTTTTTCATGAATTTTGAAATTCAAAGTCAAATTGTGGTCACGGTGATAAGATTCAGGCAATTCTTTTGGTACGGTTAGCCCTTGTTCTCAGCTGAAAACCTAGTGGTTTTGAGCATGGTCAAAAGACAGAGGGTCGTAAAAATGACTTTTTTCCCTCCATATTTGGTAGTTTTGTGAACATAAATGTTGTTTGCAACCATAATATAAATAATATGAAAGGTTATTATACTGATCAAATTAAGAATATTTTCCACGTATTTTACCAAGACGTAGTGGTATAGTGGTTATCGTACTTGTCTTCCGTCCAGGAGGTCCGAGTTCGAAACTCACCGTGTTACTGCGATTCACTTGGCAAGTGAATGTACCTTCGCCCGCCGGGTCAACCCATGCCATGTGAGAAAAATTGGATACCATAACTCTGATACAAAGAGTGTGGGTAGATATTCCAAACATTGTGTTGTGTAGTGGTACTCACGAGGTTCTACACCTGCGAGAACAATATGTTCGAGTGTCTCTGTACACACCATGGTTCTACGTCTTGCAACCGTAGGGTTGCAATGTCTGACTGCGCTGAGATTCCTACTCCTAGTGGGTAGGACCCATTCCGAGACATCGGAGGGCATTTATCTGTTTACCAGGGTGGTCAGGGTGGCCAGGGTGGTCACGCAGGCTGGAAATGCATAATCTTTTTCCAGAAATTTGGCTTGAGTAAAGGGCTTTTTCAAGGAGAAAATAAAGTAATTTGCGATCTTCATCCTACGAAACAAGTTTCAGTTTTCTCCTTGTTACGAGTGATAAATCGTTAATTGTACTCCAAAACGTGCAATTATTGGTCCAAACCAATTTTGCCTTACGTGGTTAGGTCCTTCAATATTATGAAGTACGGGCCCCCGAAAGAGAAGTGAGAAACTTCTTTTCACTCTGTGTAAAAATACATTTAAGATAAATTGAATTAAGGAAGCTCTATGTTATCGAATTGACACTGAAAACTGTGAAAACTGTGAAAACTTCATTGCATAAGTTTTTTAATTAAAATTGTTTCAGCTTCTCTTACAGTTTCATTATACTTTTGACCTACAATCCTAAATTGTAAACAGTTTGTAAAAATGTTGTGGAAATCCTAATAAAATATCAAATGACGTATAAGCAGATGTTTTTATCCTTGAGGTAATATAAATTTTTGATATATATTAAATCACAAATTAAATAAAAAACCATGAATATTGTTACGATTGAACGTTGAGTATAAACAGGAGTGAAACTCTTTTGGGAAGAATTCTCTTCAATAGAATCTGCTGGAATTTCTCATCGTCCTTCATCAGATTTGTATTATGTGTACTCTGAATTAATCATAACATTTGAACCAATGAAGTATATTCAAATTATGATGCCCCCCAAATTTAAGTTAACTTTACTCTACACGATTAAGAAAAATGGTCGAAACAATTATTTTAAGTTGCTCGTAATATCAAATCAAAAATAGTTAGTTTTTAAATCTTTCAGTAAACAAATAAAACAATGCAATGACTTTCCTCACCATCTATGAGGTATGTTATGGCTTGACAGGATTGTTGCAATTCTTCATCCACTCATCCGTGTTGACATTCTTGTTATCTATTCAACAACTTCGTCAAAAGAGATCCAACCAGCTTTTAATCAACATCAACATTGGACATGCTTTAACTGGAATTACTCTCTTCATAATGATGTTCATAAAATCGAATGCTTTAACTTACATCAATTACTCCGGATATGCTCAAGGTAACATGGCTTTGGTAATGTTGACCATTGACCGCTGTATCATGATTCGTTGGCCATTTCGTTACCAAACCCTTCCAAATCTCTTCCATCTGATACTACTAGTCTCTAGCCCTTGCGTTGCCATGGTAATTCTCCTGAATGGTATTCTTTTATTTCCACACAAACCATCCGACCAGAATATCTTTTACATGAGTCTCTTTGTTTATGTCATGATTGTTGTCATGGTGACCCTCTTAGCAACGAACAGTCTGGTTTACATGACTGTATTGAAGCAGAAGCGATTGATAAAAAACACGCAGGTGTTGACTCACGACAGATCTGGTGATGTCGACCAAAACGCCAGAATCAAAGACGATATTCTGTCATTTTACATTTGTCTTGGGTGTGTCATCACGTATATCGTGTTGTGGCTACCTGAATTGATCAGACAATCGTTATGGCTTTTCCAAGGAAGATCTATGGGTGGCTTTTATTTTGGCATTTCTAGAGTTCTACTGAACTTGAATCCACTATTTGATGCGTTTATTTTGGTTTGGTTTAACAGAGAATTAAAAACTAATTTGAAAAGTATTTTTAAAAGAAACAAAGTCTCGCCAAGCCTTTCACCGAATTCAATAACTTTCCAATCAACTACCTTGTAATGAAATGTTTGTGCACTAAGGAAAGATAGAGAACGACAACGCTTACTGCAAAAAAAAACTTATATAACTTTATTTATACTGGAACGATTGCCAAATTAAGTTATCAACAAGGCCAAAAAAAGTAGTTTTGTTTCCGGAAATCTGCAGGGTGACATTTTTTTCATACGTCACCCGGCCGCTACCCGAAAGTTCATTTATACCCTTAAACTTTAAGTAGAAAAATTGGAAAGTTGCAAAGAAAAAATATTTTCCGCATATTAACCGCATTTCCGGAAACAATTTTACTTTTCTTTACACCCTATTGCAAACTCTACTTTGCACTTCTTTTAGTGCAGGTGCGTGATCTTTCACAGCTTCCACATTCGGTGATAAAAGCTATTAAAGCTGCCCACCCTATCTCTTTATTTTTTAAGAAAAGAGAATTCTAAATTTTGTTTCCGCCTTTTGATGTATACGCATTAATGAACTGGCAAATGAACGAACCCTACTTTTTATGTAGCTGACGATAGTAGGGTTTGTTACGTTACGTTACGTTTAGAAAAAGATCTTCTGCAGCGTGTTTCCAAAAAGCCTCTACTTTTAGTGGACTTCTTTTAATTATCATCTGCAAAAGAAAGCCTTTGTTTTATAAAATGTTTAACTATTGGACCTACCTGGAGGTCCTATAAATTAACCGTTGTCCGTTCGTCAGTTCGTTCGTTAGGAGCATTTCTTGAGATCGGCTCATTCAAATTTTCTGATTTTCTGCACAAAGATGCAAAATGGTAAACCCTCGAATGTGGCAGAACCCGATTTAAAAATATTTTTTTTTGGCCAATTTGAGTCAAAATATGCCCAAAATGAGGGTTTTCTGCGATTTTCTCGAGATTTTATTATTAATTTTTTTTGATTTTTTGCACAAAAGTAGGGTACCGTCACAGTTAAAAGATGGCTGAAGCAGATTTTCATGAAATGAATTTTTAGCTATAAGAATCACTATTTATAAGCATAGATCAATGTTCTTAACTAAATTACTAATTATCTTGATTAGATAGATGTTATTTGCTAATGAAATTGTATTTTACAGAAGATTTGGGTTTGGGTTAGACCACATAATAGACAGAGCTCCAGGCTTTTTGGCCTTTCTCTTGGTCTATAGGCTTTCATATCATATGCTTGGCCAATAATGATCCCCCCGAGATTTGTAAACAATCTTCTATCTATAGGGTGTACGCATAAATTTTATTTAACAAAAGAAATTTAACAATAAACATTTTAATTTTCTAAAGCCGATTG
>JAUJPO010042699.1:0-17645 GCA_032270745.1 Tiaropsis multicirrata
CGTCTTTTCAACACTGTTTCAACGTCTTTTCAACACTGTTTCAACGTCTTTTCAACGTTGTCTCAACGTCTTTTCAACACTGTTTCAACGTCTTTTCAACACTGTTTCAACGTCTTTTCAACACTGTTTCAATGTCTTTTCAACACTGTTTCATCGTCTTTTCAACACTGTTTCATCGTCTTTTCAACACTGTTTCAACGTCTTTTCAACGTTGTTTCAACGTCTTTTCAAGTGGACATTTCAGGTGTTGTTTATCCCAAATGGGCAAAATACACAGTTCGGACAATCTTCATAAAGAAACCCTCATCCAAAAGTAAGTTCATGTTTCTCATAAAGTTGTAATTTTCACTTTCTTGTCTAGCCCGCCGGATTTAACAGAGGAAACGTAGACATCTCACTATCCTGGGGAACATCAGCTCAGAGGCTGGATGTTAAAATTAGTGACGTCACAAACTTGAGATGTCCAGCCTATGGTGTCAACGGAAGAGGTATGGGTTTGTTAAATTTTTTTCACAGTCGTGTTATCAGTCGTATTTATCAATAAGATATTTAACAAAGATAACTGAGTTCATATTGCGTTGACCTTAAAATGTGTTTTACGATCAAGAACAATATGTTAAACTGCCTCATCTTAAAACCAAACGAGGAACCGTCAGAGGAATAAATTTTATGTGTTATTGCCTCAGTTGATTTTTGAATCTTTGCCTACAATGCAGGTCATAAGATTGTAGACTTTTTTAAATGTGAGTACAAATATTCACATTCTTGTGATAATGAGCCTTTCCAGAAAAAGTCCGTATCCCTCTGTTAAGGATATAGGAAATCCAGGGGGTCTGAAATTTTCAATATCCTAGGATATCCAGGGGGTAAGAATAATCTGAAGACCAAGGATATCTAAATGGGTTCGAACTTTCGGCACGGATATCCAGGGGGGGGGGGGGTTGGTGTTAAGAAAAATCGACATCCTCAACTTTTTTTCTTGAAAAGCCCAATCACGCCTAACCAAGTGAGCCCCCCTTTGGCTCCATATGATAAGGATCTTGTTAGAATATCGCTAGGTAGAATTAAAGAAATGGTAGGGTATGTAAAATTAAAAAAAGACAGGAACTAGGAAGAGTAATTAGTTTCCATATAAGGTAATAGGATAATTAGTGCACTCTCCTCCATTGGTTATAACTTACCTCTAAATCCAGCAGGCACATAACGTTGACAACATTTTTTCAACGTCAGAACACTATTTGGACGTTGAAAAAATGTTCGAATGACGTCATGTGTTTTGTGAGAAGATGTTTTTATTATATTGAAGAATATTGGGAAACGCTTTCTATGCTCTCTCTCAGCGTTCGCGATAACGACGAAGGACCAGACATCTGCTCACAGGTAAGAAGAAATTCGTATCGTAGAATCAACCCTTTTTCACGCATGTGCAATTTTTATCCCATCAAAACTTTCTACTCTGACCTTTAACCATTTACTCAGTAAGCACAGAATTTAAGTTTGACCAGAAATTTGGAATTTTCTGCATGGAAAAAAATTTGCATTCGACTTCCAAAGGTTTTTGCTGCTAAGATATTAGGTGTTTTTATACTGAAACGATAAAGTCCTCTCAGACGAGTAGTTTGTAAAATGAGCTCTGTGAAATTTGAATGGAAAGTGCACTCCTACATAATGCTCGTTTTACAACTTTTACGTCTCAGATGAACTAATCGTCTAAATATAAATTGAACTATTTAGTTTTTAGTCCTTGCGACAGAGTGCAGTTTTGATATCAAATAAAAATCTTTAATCAAATCTGAAAAGACTTCCTTTGTTTAATGCAGCATTCGCATGTGAATATATACTTTACGGTGTGTTTCAGATAATCAGAATTGAAATAATAATGTCTTTTAATAATCTTTTTATAGAAGTTGTTTCACTAGTCTGGACCCATACTAATTTTTACCCATTTTACTAAGCTCACATGAGAAAAGATTAGTATGGTAACATTGGCAGGTTTGAATTCCGCACCAAAATGACAGTTGAGAAATTAAACCAATCAAATCACACGAATTTCAACTCGCTCATAAAAACAATAGGGATTTCGGCCAATCAGAGCATTTCTTCAAGATCTTGAAGAAAAATCAATCCAATGTGACCCGTCTACTTTCGAGTCGGGTAAGAATCGGATGTAGACGGGATCCCATCTATCTTTTCACGTACATATAATTGTAGAAAAGTTAATAGCACCTCCCTTCAGAGAGTTCCGAATTGAACGGAAAGGAAAAGAATATATATGAGAGTCTCTATGAATTCAATTCCTATAATTCTTTTCCAAATCTCTGATTTGACTGCGAAAAAACATTTTCATTTACTTTGTTCGATCTCTGTTGTAACAGAAAATTTGTTTATCCTTACACAGTGCATCTGGGTTTAGTCAGAATCTTTAAGGGCGCCCAAGTGCGGTCTTACCTTGAGCACCCCTCCTCCCCCCTTGGAATATTATCTATCGATTTTCAATACCATATGTTTTATAAACTAGTGGTAAAATCTCTTTCTGAAATATATAATAGCGCATTTAAGATCAGAAAATATTAAATTGTTTGAGTGATTTAGCAGGGTTAAAGCTGACAGGAAACCAAGGTACCGGAAAGTGTTGCTTTTGTTCATATTCCTTATTTGGAAGTCAACATAATCCTTTTTTACATTTTTCAGGGTTCAATTAATCAATGTTACATGGCATCCAAGGACACTTTGAGATTCGAATTTTATTGTATGGAAAGCTGTCAATCAAGTGATGTCACTTTTCGTTTCCGATTTGTTTACAGCAAAGTCGAAGGTATGACACCCTAATGCTAGGCACGGAACGTTGTTTTATCCAAGCAACGTCTTTCCCTCTTCAGGTCGTCATCTAGACGTTGAAAGAACGTTAATACAACACAGTGTGCCCGCTGGGATACCACTCCTGTCACCGCTCCCTTTATCCATATTCGAATAAACTTGTTCTTTCAAATCTTTACCAACTGGTCAAACTAGCTTCCTAGAAGACACAAAACATATTTTTTCAATGTCCAAATAACGTTTTGACGTTTACTGCGTTTGGACGTTTGATAACCTGTTAGATTAGATTATCAACAATAAATTTAATATGTAACATTTCTGCTTGATAGCTATCAGACATCCTACGTTTCTTTTTGGACCATTGTCAGCTTCACAGAACAACACTGTGTATGGACGTTAAAAAGTAAACAAAAACGTTCCGTCCCTGGTGTAAACCACTGTTCAAATACTTGATCTTTTTCCAGCTTAACAAAAGGTATTGAAAACGCATTGCATGAATTATCATAATTATTTCATTTCAGCCGATGACATGTGGTGTACAATGAGACCTACAGGTGGATATCCATCTGATCTTGAAGATGGACCACCCCTCACATATCTAGGAAAACCACCAGTCACGCCTGCCCCACAAAAAGAAGGCGGTGGGGGCGGAACTGATTCAAGTGGCTCAAGCGGCCGAATGATTTATCCAACTTTGACGTTGATGTTTATAAGCTTGTTGGTTTTCTTGGCTTTCTAAACTTTACTTTAGAATAATGGTTTATAATGGTTTATAATATTTAACAAACTGGGTTTTTCGGAAATTTGTAAATATAGAGGACTTTTTTATGCGCTTGTCATCTCAAACAATGCTATTTATTTGCGCTAATTTTCAACGATTTCAAAGTATATTCTTTATTATTTTTGTGTTTGATAGAATCCATTTGATATTTTTGTGGGTATTGAGGGTAAATGTGTAATACTGTATCAAGCAAAAAAAAATCTATTTAATTTTCAAAACAGCATTTTCTTCTCAGAATTTGTTTTAAGGACTGTAACTTTCCCTTAATTGAACTTTTTCGTCAAACAAATATATTATTCAATTTGCTTGATTGTTTTAATAAAAGCTTGAAGTTGTTTTGGGTCTGTTTGATTCTGTCCGATTCCGTCCGATACTTACACAAAACTGAAAGTGAAAAAAAAAAGTTACTAGAGTGAAAAATTTGACCGCCCATAACTCGCAATCATTCGTTATAAATAGACGGTTGAAATATCGGTTTTTCCGTTTTCCGACATTCATGAATAAAAAAAAACAGACTTTTCATAATTTATTTTCGTCCAATTATTAATGCGTATTTGAAATCCGAAATCTAATAACTTATTCCAACAAAAGATTTTCTACGCGTGACCTCCAAAATAATTATTTATTGCCACACGTTATTTTAGACAAATTACGGTACCTTTTTAAAGAGTTGATTGCAGCTTTTCTCTAGTATTATGGTCTTTATCTATGTGCTATTTGAAGCGCGGTACTCTACCATTAAGAATAATTATACAGCAAATAGAAAATGAAAGAAAAAGATTCGAATCTTTGAAACATTCGAACACAATTTGATTGTTTATTGGCTTAATGCGCAAAATGTGTTTCCTATGCATGGTGTTTGCCCTAGTATAATGTAACAAATATTTTAGAATCAGTGCTTAGATTAAAAACAAACTTTTACTTTGACTTTGAATTGCTTTGATTGATACCTTGGTAAGTCTAGTTTAATGTTTTAGCTAGGTGTAAAACGCCAGTTTTCCCACGGAATAACCATGACTTTATAAACGGAATGGAGTCAAAAGGTTAGCTGCAAGAAAGCCTACTCAACAGGTACGAACGTAGTTTTGAAGTCCATATAACGTTCTGACGTTGAAATCACTAAAAGTTTGGTGTACAAGATTTTGATTTATTTTTTATTTAGATTTGATTTCTTTTTGATTTTTTTTAGTGATTTACCACTCGGAGAAAAACGTTGTGTATCTGCTGGGTAGCTCTTTTGATGTAAGAATTCACATTGATCTTCTTCTTTGTTTAAAGGCTATATAGTGCAAGGCGTAATTTATTTTTACTGTTTTATTTTCTGCCGCATTTTTACGTCCTTTTTACGCCAGTCCTTTTAATGCCATACATGATAAGAAGTTACGCCGTAAAAGGGCAGGCAAAAGTAATGGTAATAAGATAGAAAGCAAGAATTCTTCAATTCTCATTATACCTTTTAGAAACTTTCAACAAGAACCATGCGGCTCCTACTATTATGTACATGTATTGTACTCACAAGCTGCAAGTTTGTTCCTAATTACCACCCACGAAACATAGCAGCAAATAACCTGAAACGAAACCCTGTTGATCACTTATTGCCGAACGGACAAAAAGTGCCCGCTCCTGAACTAAAAACGGAGGAAGAGAAAGTGAAAGAGTTGAAAGACAAGCTAGTTCAAGAGAAGTTAGCGGATTTGGCAAAAGCGCAAGCGGAACAGAAAGAAGCAACCGAAGCTGCGACGAACGAAGAACAGAAGAAAAAGAAGGAGAGTGACGAAGAAAAATACGTCAAAATGGAAATGGGCTACCACGTACCTGGAACCATCGTTCATGAAGGAAAATTCGAGGTAGACCCCAACCAGTATCAGGGAGGCTACAACCAGCAGGCTGGGTATGGAGGGTATGCTCCCCAAGGCTTTGGGTATGAAGGAGGATACCCTGGGTATGGTACCTATGGTATGAATGGAGGGTATAACTACCAGCAGCCTATGGCTGCTGTCGGCTGAATATAAAACACTTTCAAAATATACTTTCTTGTTTTGTCACTATTTAGGTCATGCATTCACCATTCAAAAACTTTAAACTTTATTTTCTATATTCAATATTTTCTTAATCTTTTAACAAATTACCCGACAAACTTTTGCAAAATGGAAATTCTAGCAAGTTTAAAAACATAATTTTGTTCAGCAACATTTTAGCTAGATATAGTTTAAAACTTAATTTTTTATATATAATTTATTCTAACAACATTTCGCCAAATAACAGTTAATGTTTGAAACGTTCAATTACGCGTCCAAAGACTATTTATGATCTGAATATTTACTTGTGTTTGAAAGGAGAGGGCGTGGAGGGTGAATGATTTTCGTCATAATTTAACATTTAACCCCCGACATTTTCCATTTTTTGACCCCAGACATTTTCCATTTTTTGACCCCAGACAGCAGTTTTATTACTCGACAAGTGTTATTTACGTTACTCTAGACACACAAACAGGAGTCATTTTATGCTACCCCGGACAACAAAGCCTCCACCTCACTACAAAACAAACCCTCCACCTCACTACACAACAAACCCACCACCTCACTACACAACACACCCTCCACCTCACTACACAACAAACCCTCCACCTCACTACACAACAAACCCACCACCACCCTCCACCCTCCACCCCCCACCTCACTACACAATTTGTTTCTGGAACCGTCCTAATTAAAGTCAAAGCTCACGTTTTTTAGACATTCTGTATTGATGGAGGTTCTAAAAATATTTTCTTTTAAAAGCTTGGTCATTAAAATCGTCTTTGACAAACAGATCAAAGCATCATTTTATGAGCTGGTTCGATTTAATTACAAAAAATGCTTTTCATCAACAGTCATTAAATCGTTCCAAATGAGACCTCATTAAGAGTCATTAATGATTGCCTTAAATAACTGATACAGTTGTCGACCACTTCCGCCCGCCCGTCCAACGATATTTATTCTCTTGTAAATTAAGTATACCGTACTTTGCTTTTTTTCTTTACTGCATGGCTTCAGAGGTTTTCAATTGCAGGAAACTCATTTTTGCAATCAAGGACATTCTTAGTATGCAACCTGTTGGCAAACCTGAACAAACCAACCAATTTACAGGCGAAGGTTTTCAATCGCCGCAAGCGGGAATCGGACCTCAGTCCACCTGTAAAGGAATCAAAAGGTCATATCAACAAGCGCTCTTTTACACCACTAAAAATGATGTAATTTTAAAACATTATCCCTAAATACACACATTACTAAATTGGGAAAATCTGATAAAAGTTTAAAAGCTTTTAAGTTTTAACGCCTCACGCAATCAACTTAGTAGAACTTTTCTTTATTACGTCACGAACAAGGACTGCCTCGTTTTCATACAAATACCAAGGTGTTTACGATAGGGTAGAGATATCACGATATGAGACTCAAAATGACATCCTCTATCAATGGAGTCCAATTTATTTAAGCTCCCTTGGGATTCAGTAACCATAGCTCTCAATTCAAAACGAGACAGTCGTTGTTAGTCACGTAATTTATGAAAAGGTCTATTTCTCGCAAATTAACAAAAATAACGTCTGGGAGCCTTCGTTTTGCCACATAATATTCTTATCATGAGCCTCATATCGCCTTTAATTGGTTCGGTTGGTTGAGCTAGCAAAACAAGACTCGCACACTCCTACGCAAGGACTTTCACTCACTCGAATAAATCTTCCGTGCTTGGTGCATTCCAATTAACAACCTAGACTACTAAAAACACTAAAATGTTATTTCCATTTAAAAGCAACCTTTTGAACATAAATCATAAATGTCAAGGACTTCCCAGAAGACACACAACGTTATTCCAACATTGTTTCAACATCCCAAAAAACAATGTTGTTTGAACGTTAAAACAATGTTTCGTGCCTGTTGGGTAAATGGTGTGTCCAACTATATTCTGCTATGTAACAAAGGATTATCACTCTTGACCACTCTCCTAAAAATACTATAAAGAACTAACTATTATCAATTAATTTGTTGTGACCATTAAGAACTATGTTTATTCAAAATGGGCACTCAATAACATTGAAACAGGGGACACACCCCGTGTTAGAGTGTTTTTTGATTATTGCACTAAATTCATCATGATTTAGCAAATAATAGGTGCAACTGTTAACTTTCTAATGGAATTTTCTCCACTGGGCCAAACCACGAGGCGGTAAAATTCAAGCTCCAAGTTGATTTTTTGAAACATCTTCACATCTTGAAGTGAAGGGGATAAAACTTTGTGTTTTGCAACTCCCATCCTCTCCCCCCTTCAGAAGTAGAAAACTTTGGAATGAAATTAGCTCTTTCATCAATAATCATTACCAATTTTAGCAGAGAGCATTATTAATCAAGCATTATAAATTTTGACGGATTTATGGGTGAATCACTCTCTGAAAATGTGTACGGAAATTGGTTGATGATCTTCATGATTTCATATGACTTTTTTCACAATCTTTTGTGGATCTTTTTATTTTGTTATTTTTGTTATTTTTTGTTATTTTTGGCGATTTTTGTGATTTTTGATTTTTTTTGTAATTTTTGTAAATTTGGGCCAATTTTGACGGATTTTTTATCATTTGTTTATTTGTTTACCCCTTGTCTGTTCATGATGGGAATATTATTTAGATCTGACACTCATGTAACATACAAGGAAGAACTGGAGATAATGTGTGTCGGCAATATATTTGCGCAACAAATTGTTTTCCAGTAAACTGGTGCAGTTTGAGGGGTCACGATTAGCGACATTTAATTATCAGCAATTAGCAAGATATTTTTTAAATGTTAGCAGTCAATGCAAATCCAAATGTCAAATGTCATACTGTATTTGATCGTTTGGGTTGAAACCGATTGTAAGAATTCCAAATTTATTTTTTTGATTTTGATTTTGTTATTTTGATTTTGATATAAATGAAATTGAAATTGAAGTATCAAACGTTTCTGCCTGGATGAAGTCTGGGTTCTGTATCGCCCTCTGAGTCACCACGTAATGCTTTATCAAATAATCTTGTTTTAAAGCATTTTAATGGATTTCTTATACAGTACAGTATCGTGTTTGATAAATTAGACAGAACATTTTATCTATAAATTAATTTCTAAAGATATACAGTAGACAGGGATAAAAGAGAATTCGTGGTGTTTTAGAACTATTTCAACGTAATCTTTATAGAATATAACCTACGACGGAAATAAAAATAAGAATAACCACCGAGAATAAAGCGATCGCCTGGGTTCGTAGATGCGATTTAGCCACGTGGGTGAGATTTTAAACAACAGTAAGTTTCTAGGAATTTTTGTTTGTTCAAAACTCTGTCGACATTTTTCTGATATACTTCTACAACCGTATTCGGCTGATATTCGTGCAAATCTTACATGAAAATTCGACATTATATTGCCTTTGTCTCATCTTTTAACTCAATAAATTTTGTAAACAAGTTCTCTCATTACGTAATCCTTTCTACAGAATCATCCAAAAAAGGCGAATATTTATCACTAATTTTATTGTCAAATATTCAAAACTTGTGGTAAACACCCAATTTTTTAGGGTGTTTCCGTATAAAAGATTACGTAATGGATATCATGACTTCGCAGGTTGCTACATTTATTGAACTTAATATATTTTCAAAAATTTGGCGTCATATTTGACACAATAAACTCGTCACGTGATAAAAACTCACTTTTCTGTAGTTTATCGTGTGGCAAAGATTTTCATTCAGGATTTAAACAAGACAAATGGGGATAATCTGATAACTCGATCATTTTACCAAAATGATTAATCATCAAAAAATTTATTCAGAATTTAATCAGCTGTAGACATCAGAAAATCAGGATGGACTTAACAAAGGTCGAAAAATTTCAAAGCTACTTTTTTGTTTTGGATCCATTTTCTCAAAAAACTTGTTTTTAGCACTGACAAGTACCATAACGGGCGTTTTTCAGACTTGTCCCTTGTCCAGCGCCCTCTCCGCCCGATATATAAGGGGGGGGGGGTGGGTAAACCAGAGTACCATTTCCAACCAGCCATATCACCTAAGCTAAACCAAGCATTTTTAGAAGCTCTGGTAGCTACCAATCAAAAGAGGACAACCTTGATCACCTTGCATTAAACAAAAACATTATTTGGACGTTAAAACAATGTTGGAATAACGTTGTGTGCCTGTTGATTGGGGTCAATCGTAACCAGTGGTTGTTTGTTTGCTGTCTCTCTGTTTGACAGAATAATTTAGCGGGAGAAAGGTAAAAGAGGCCTTTGTCTTCTTTGACACAGAATTACTAGCGTTATGAGGTTGTATGGACCTGTCAATTTGAGACCACTAAAGTTTTCCGTAGTAAAGTCTCTTAAACGAGTTTGGAGGACGAAGCATCAAACAAAATTTTGTCTCATTATTTTAAGCGATTTAGAGAGACTTTTGTACCAAAGAACACGACGTGATCTCAAATTGGAAAAAAAAATATCTTGTCATACTATAGCATAATATCTCACTGTTTCAATATAAATCTAGTCATAATGAAAATTATGAAATGATAAACGACGAATTCACATTCCAACCATTTTTGACAGGATTAAATTACAAAAGCCATGCCGAACAAAATTACGCCATTAAAATGATGACAAAATAAAAAACCACCACCAATCAAATTAATTTTCCTATTATTTTTCTTATCATTTAAAAACTTTGGGAACTAATTTGAAATACGGTATTGATTTGGTGGCTACTAGTAATGTTTTGTACTGCTTCTTGCATCATTTCTGGCAACCAATCTTATTAACAACAGATTTTTCATGTTACTTGCAAAATGTGGAATTTTTAACTCATTTCATTTCATTACACTCTTCTCTAATAGTCTGGACCTATCCTAATTTTTACCCATTTCACTAAGCTCACATGAGAAAGAAATAGTATGGTAACATTGGCAGTTTGAATTCCGCACCAAAATGACAGTTGAGAAATTAAACCAATCGAATCGCACGAATTTCAACTTGTGCATGAAAAACAATAGGGATTTCGGCCAATCAGAGCATTTTCTTCAAGATCTTGAAGAAAAATCAATCCAATGTGACCCGTCTACTTTCGAGTCGGGCAAGAATCGGATGTAGACAAGATCCCATGTAACTCTTCTCAAGATGCACAGAATAACTGTTGACCTCGTTTCCAAGCAAACTTAATTGTTATGATTTTAGTGGCCAAAACATTCACTGTAAGGGTTGGTTTTTTTTAATCAAATTTTGCACTGCACTGTACGGGTCCGATTTCGAAACCCAAATTTTTGTCCGAACGTATGGTAGTTTTGAGATCGAGTTACCCCCTCTCCTCCCCACCCTTAGATTATTATACATAAGTTAGATAAATATAGTTGACATAATTTGGTCTCAAACGCCTACACCATATTGCATTAAGAGCGTTGAGATGCTTTTAAATGTAAATGTATTTGCTTATTTAAAGATCTTAGTTAATTGGACAGCCATAAAAAACTCTTTAACAGCATCACAAGTAGCGAAATTTGTGTTGTTGCCAGGAGAACTGTAGTAAATCACTTGTAGCATGTACCAAACATGTACATCGTTGACGACTCGTTAGCTAACAATGGATGTTGAAAAAAATCTATACAGGCTACATCGTTTTTTTTTTGTTTCAAGGTATGTCATCACCTTCAATCGATTTTTGAAGCTTTTGATCTTTTCATCGATAACTTGCGAGGACGTAACATTTATATATTAAAAGTATATATTTTCAGAGAGCTAATGAAATTCTACATCTGATCAACCTAATTTTGGCAATATTTGAGTAACGGGGAGAAAATGATTTAGATAAAAAAGTTTTCGAAAAAAACAGACATAGTCAGCTTCTAAGAGCTTCAAATCCCCTTAGCCGGACTAACTTCATATCTCAAGAAATAAGACTTTTTCGAATTTTGATGTTCTTATAAAACAGACGTCAATTTGATCGAAAGTAAAAAATTGTCAATCAATCGTTTTCATGAAATGCGGTGAGCGTTTATATTTTCCTTTTGTTTAAAAACCAAGAAAACTTCAAAACGGATATACTTGGGATGACCACATCATACAATAAGCTTAGTGTAGACAATCTTGGACAATTTTCTTTTCTCATCAACTCTCTCTTGTTTTAATTGCTTTAGAAAAACATTCAGTGCCTCCTATTTGGAAAATTAGACATCATATCATTCTAATTTTTACATTTAAGTAAGAATGCAGATTTTATGATATGTGATACGCTTTCAAACATCGTCGTTTGTCAACGGTGCGATTTTTGAGAAGCAAGTTATTGAGGTTCATTACGTAATATCAAAGCTCGGTTCTTTGCCACTAACTTCAACAATGAAAGGATGAAACTGGTGGCAAATTTGGGATGTTTCTTCAATTCTATGTACAGTTGACTCAGCTCTAATTCGAATCTCTACTATTCGAATCTCTCTACTATTCGAACAAAATAAAAGTCACCGTCAAGAGACTTTCTGCTACAGAGACTTTCTACTATTCGAATCTCTCTATAATTCGAACAAAAGTTTTCCCCCTTGGGATTCGAATTAGAGCGAGTCAACTGTAATTTATTGTTCAAAATTCCAAAACCAATGGGAAACACCTCGTGTTTTTAGGGCGTTTCCGTATAAAAGATTACGTAATGAATATTATGAATCTAGACATTTTGTAAACTTCAAATGCTCGCTTGCTCTCACCATCATTCTGTTTGGAATGTTCATGACCAGAAATTCTGATAGATGAAAAATATTCATCTTCATTTGCATTCAAACCACAATTGATTGACGTCACCAAGAAACGTTCTGAAAGAAAATTAAGGAGAATGATGAATAAACTTAATCCTTATTAGCGCATTAAAGCTGGGAAAATCCAGTTTTTATTTTAATCGCAAGATAATAGAACTTGGACATTTTCTTTTTCAATCGTGGAAAACGGACCTTGGAGTATAATGCTTTTAAGCCCGATTTGGCCAATAAAACCTTGCATACCTTGTATTGTCTTTCCCCTTGCCAGTTGTGCTAACATCGGCATAACCAATACAAGTAAGATCTTCATAAGCATTTTATATATTATATTTAACATGCATCTACCTCGAAATATATATGTTTATTCTCTCAATGAAAGTTAAGCCTCTATAAAAGAAGTCTTTTTGAATTTTACGGATATTAATATTATATGTACTTTGGTGAAATATATATCAAGTCAACTCCAAGATCTTACACAAGTAATAATGCTCCCCGTCATCCCTTGTAACCTAGCACCATTCTACCACACAAACTTTCGTAGCGCCCCAGTCCTTTACGCTTGAGTAAGCAAAATCCTATTAAAGCCACGCAAAAACTCCTTTTCGTCAAGAAGCCACCTTGGGCGTCGGCACCTGACCAAGACACCTACCACGTAAGCTATTTAAATGTTGCATGTTATATTGTAATTATGACTTAGGATTAGTGATTAGGAGCCGTCTCTGTCGGTAGCCCCTCTATAACGTAATTAGGTAAACTGCCCGGCTGGAAGCCCCCTAGTCACCTTTGTACAAACGGTTACAGATCGAATCGGATATGAAAACGGAATGTCGTTTGTATTAAATCAAACTGAAGGGTTCAAAGGGGATGAAAACTTGCACTTTCCCTCCGCCATTTAATTTTATTCCCAACACGCAAAACTTTCAAATTCATTAAAATATATATTATCGTTAATTATAAATTAAAATAGACAAAAATTAGTCAGATAAAATTTTAGTCACCTCCAAAAGTTTTAGTCTTTTTTTGTCCGACTAAGTTCTATTCAATGCTAATAATTTTAGTAACTTTAAGGCCTCTGCAAACCAGCCATTATTTCGATCAACATCCACTGACCAACAATGTTGGCCGGTTTGCGGTGGGCATCAACATTCTTGAAAAAAGGAAAAATATCTATGAGCCTTTTTTCAGAATAATATATTAACCCATACCGTACCAACGTATGTTGGCCAAAACAAAAAATCGGTTGAAGTGTTAACCGGTTTGCGCCGCACTTTACGTCGAAAACAGAAAATTTTCGCAACAAGTGTTTCGTTAAATTTACAATAAACAATACACGGGCTTCATTTGTCAAGTCAATAATATCGTTATAACTACAGCTTTTTCGGTAACTCCTATCAAGTCCAAGTCCTTAATGATAAAACATGAATGCCAGTATGCTGTATACTGTATCTAATTGATGTTAAAAGCGCTGGTATGATGAGGTTAACACAACGGTGATGATAAGACTTTTTTCAAGTGGATGGAGTCAGTAGAAACGAGAGATTCATATTACGTGAGAAATGGGTTCTTATGATTTTTTATTTTTTTAGTATGACACATATTTACTTGATATCAAAAGCAACTTTCTCTCTATGTGTTTGTTATACTTTTTGTGGTTATGAGATCATTACACTGGTTTCCTGTGCACTCGTCCATCTACGTTTGAGTATATCTCATTGTTTCATAAAACATATTCGTTGAGGAAGCCCCAAGTGGTTTGCGTGATTGCGTGAATAGGATTTTTTCGTTGCGTGAAACTAGTTCGATGCGTGAATGCATGAGCTTTCAACGTTAATCGAGGAAAGTTTTGCAATTCATGCATCAAGCAAGCAAACTAATTTCACATATTCACCCAATCACACAAACCGCTGGTGGCCTCTTTAACTGCGGTCCTTTTACCCTCTAAAGAGTGAGCAAACTGAGTCTTGTCTTGCCTCCTTGTCTTGTTTGAAGTATCTGCGACCTCTCTCATAATATATCCATAACTGAAAAGAAAGACATACATCGATACTCTCCGGAGGAGACACTGGAGCGAACAGCTCAAACGAACTGGCAACAATATAATCATTTTGCGAAACACGCTACGTCGGACCAGATAAGGTAAGGTATTGATGATTGCTATAATCGGAATATAATCCACATATTGCAGTTTGGCAGCAGAAATGTACTCAACGGGTTTTGATGGAAAGTCTCGACTTTCATATAAGGAATGAGGACAAACGGAACACTATTCATATCAAAGTACTAAATTTTGTTTCTTCTGTATCCATCTCTGTAAACATCCACCTCTGTAAACAAGCTTCAAATTTTACAATAAATACAACAATAATTAACAACCTGACAAACCCACAATAACACGTTTTGAGTCATCAGAGAGATTAAATAAACTTTTTGCAACCCTTTGTACATCATACTTAACTAAGTGTCAACGAACAACGATTTCTGATGGAAAATTGATGATGATCAGACAGATACAGAAGACACTCAAAATATTTTGACGGAGAGTGTTGCTTTTGTTCATATTCCTTATATGGAAGTCACCACTCTCCTCCGTCAAGAATTTCAAGTACCTTCTGTATCTGCCACTGGAGAAGATGAGCGGCCATCAAATAGTAACTCATTGTGTTTGAAATAAACCGTATACCTTATATTACGGATATCAATATGATGGCTCAAATTTCAAAATTGCACATTAAGCTTGATCCATTCTAGCTCATTTGTAAAGGGTCAGGAAACCCGTTGCGAATGCACACCCCGTGTAAATTCAAGGATTTATTAGATATTGTCAACATTTGATTAATTCGGCTGATTCGGTCACACAAGTTTGACTCAAAATTTCTATACCTGACAAATATTATCTTAATCTTCATAATAATACATTTCTATAACACTCCTTTTTAACAAAAACAATAGATTTTATGTTTTGATACGTAGCTATTAATCTTTTAGAGCATTTGAAAACTTCTAATGACGACCTGACTTTGAATGCCGTACCTAACCAATAACACTAAGTTAGTAATCCTATACTCAAAATCAAAATCATTAATTCAAAAAAGTTATATTTCATATGCTTTTAATAGGGTGATTACCACTAATTAAGTAATACATATTAATCCGTAACTAATCCCTATTACTTATGATACCCCTGATATTTAAGCTCGAAGTGACTCATCAAAGGTTCATTTATTCGCATCTTTTTCATCACTTTATGATATTTTAGATGATTTTTATACCAGCTAATGGCGACTTTACATATCCCCTTTTGATCCGCAGATAGTTGAAAGTCACCCAATAGGGTACGTGATGGTGGAAATATAGGATTGTGGCGTCTGTGGCGTAGACGCATAATATGTTTTTGGAGAGCATATTTTTTTACGATGCATCAATAATCTATTCACATGTCGTAAAATTTTGCACTGTTACACGAAATTTTGCGCCATACCTGGCTACGCAAAGTGGGTACTTCCTGAGACTTACTTTGCCAAGCTTAGAAGAAACAGGAAGATACCTCCCTCTCACTCTACAATAAGACACCGGTTTACTGATTAACCCATGCAAGTACATACGATTTGTAAACCACTTTCTGAGACTTGCCAAGCACCTTTTCCCTCTCCTTTCCCTGGAAAATTCCTCTTGCTTGAGAAAAACACCGGTTTACTATAATTAACTCATACACGTGCATGGTATACATTTCCAAGCGATTAAAAAACTAGATGATGAAAAATTTAACATAAACAAAGGGGTACCCTTCTTCTAGTATACTTAACACAAACAAACATTAATGCCACTCAACTCATCATAAGATGCTTTCCTCCTCTCCAAAAGAAGAAAATATCTTTACTCAATATTTTGATAAATAAATACACCATCTACAGCATTAATTTTTAACAATGTATATTAGATGACTCGTTTATTCAAAACGTAAAATATATAGCCCATTAAATCACGAAATGATCTTAGCAGTCCAGGCGTTAAGACACCCCTGTGTCTGTGATAACCCACTGACACCCACCCCATTGATCAACCCAGTGGAAAAGTCGCTCAAAAAAGCCTGTTTTTTTCCGCCCTAGTGAAGAAAATAGTCACCCCAGTAGAAAATCGGATATTCTCTCTCACCCCAGTGGTAAAATAAAGAATTACAACACCCCACTGCTGAATATGAAGAAAGAACAATATATTTTAATGACCCCACTACAAAAGCATTATCACCCACCTAGTGGGTTCGAATGTCTATCGCCCCCTCTTCGAAAGATTTGACTTTCACCCCATGGGATTTCGCCACCCACTTCGGCACAGAGGCAGGGGTGTGTTAAGATAAGTTGCCTGTCAGAAACGACAGGCATTTGTAGATAGGATACACACTTCTCTAATGATAAGGTTTAAAAGTCAATAACAAATGTGAAAATATGAAAGAATTGTGAATAAATGCCTTTGAGAATTGAAATTAAATTCACAGTTGTAATCAGAGCCATGAAGCCTGCGCAAACCGACCAATATTTCAACCAACATCCACTGACTAAAAAATGTTGGGCGGATTGTGTTGGGCGCAAACATGCTCAAAAAGGAAAAAAATCTAAAATAAAAGTTTAATAAATTTTACACCATCAAGTAATTTT
Source organism: Tiaropsis multicirrata (assembly GCA_032270745.1). Taxonomy (NCBI): domain Eukaryota; kingdom Metazoa; phylum Cnidaria; class Hydrozoa; order Leptothecata; family Tiaropsidae; genus Tiaropsis; species Tiaropsis multicirrata. The sequence continues at coordinate 17,025 of JAUJPO010042699.1, forward strand.
TTTCACAATTTTCACGCAATCAAACCGATCGCTGGATGTCCCAACAAAATTATTCAAAATGTAATTATGGCAAGAACTGAAAGACGAACAAAAGAGTTACAGTTCTCCCCTGAGGTTCTAAAGAGGTACGTAACACGTCAAAAGTTTCCTTCAAAACAAACATTTTTGTACAAGTGGGTTTCTCGCTATGTTTCTGTTATTATAAATGTCCGGTTGTTCAACGAAAGATAATTTCATAACATGACCGAAATGTTTTGCGATTCCAAAGGGAGGCTGATATAAGGAGGCTGATATATCCCAACCTTGAAAAGGGGAAATGAGACCAAGAATAGCAAAAATATCTGGAATTCTTATCTTATCAAAGATCTTTCTATTATAAATAATTGCAATAAATCTTCTACCATCTCTTACCATAAAATCTCTTGCAGACCTCTGGTAAAAAAAAACAATGATAAAAACCATCTACCTTAAGGTAATTGAAAGAAAAGAAGAAAAAAAGTTCCGAAATAAGCCAGCTGAATGTACTTGAGAAAGATTTTAGATATATTTAGGTAATTTACAAATAAAAATTTGACCTTGAAAGAATTTCAGATGGCATTATTCTTAGGACATTCTTAACTT
>JAUJPO010042710.1:0-17643 GCA_032270745.1 Tiaropsis multicirrata
ATGTCATTAGCTATATGGCTCGTTGTAGCGCAAATTTTAGGGGAATATTTAGTCGCATTTTTGCGAATCTTGTTTTTTATTAGTATCGGTGTTATCTTTGAAAGCAACAATTAAAAGTATATAATAGAATTTTCTTATTCAAGGAGTTGAAATTTAATATTCCCATGAGTAATTGATTTTTCACAAAGCAACCAAGCAACAGTTTGCTACCAATGATTAGATACAATGGAATAGTATGCGTTGAGTCTCCATGTGTTTTTCTTACCTTCATGGTCCCATAAAATATATTCAAAAAGTGAATACACCTTTCCCGAGATTATTTCGACTTTTTATCTAAAAGATTGTTCTGTTTGGAAACTAGAAATAAATATAAGATCAACAAAAAAAGAATTATCGAAAAAACTCTTCCGGTTCTTGAGATATTTCATTTTTGTTCGTTTTTTAAACAATAGATTTTCATGGAAACGAGGTTGGGCTTGATAAAATGCTTTTTATGTGAGGTTTGACTGTAAAAGCTAAGAACTGAAAACAGCCATAGAAAAAGAACGCAAAGAGCTTTTGATCTCAAATTTTTCAGGTCTTCCTTGTATAGTAAAAGTTTCTATTCCAAACTGAAGAGGTCGAAAAAAAACCATAATCTCGGGAAAGGTGTATGATCAAAAAAACGTTATTTTCTTTTGAATGAAATCGTCAACCATTAAGCCAACCAGTCCAACCATTCAAACCGGTTTCTCAAACTGTAAATGGTTCACTTGTTGATGGGTTGGCCAAACTTTTTAAATAAAACAATAGGTTTGCTAAACTTTTGGTTTGATTTGGTTGGGTTGGTTGGCTAAATGGTTCACACCCCGAGTGTTTCTATTTTTAAATGAAGACATTCTATTGTAATTTATTCGAAAACTTCTTTGCAATCTTTTTGTTTACAAAACAACAGGATATCTTCATTTCACTTTCGTTTACTGTTTAAAACATAACAAAGTTTTAGCTATACTCTCAAATCGCGTATAACTGGTGGTTAAGCCAATCAGCTTTCGAGCTGACGTCAGCATATATTTCAGAGTATACCATGGAAGTGCCACAAACTTCGACTCTTACGACCCTTTGCCTTTAAATGACTTAAAGGTTGGGATGAAACTAAAAACTACTTAAAACAAAGGTGCAAAAAGGTTTTATAGACTGAAAGTCCATTCAAAACTTTATTTACATGCTTTTCTGATTTTTCGACTGGGTGATGACTGATGGTGTCACTCAACGCATGTGAGAACCTAAAAAGAAAAGATGGAAATCAACTGAATGTCTTAACTTGTGTTTGTTGATCCTAAAAATTCACGAAAAAATTCCAAACCATTCATGGTTAAATATATATGAATCTCTAAAGTCGATCTATGTCGAGTGTTGAAATTTTAACGTAAGTTATGAAAAGCATTCGAATGTTCGAATAGTTTTTAAACTGACTTTCGTTACTGAAAGTACAAGGATAAAACTGATAGTTCTGGATAGGTCTTATCAATAGTTGTTATTTATTAAACAAAAGCGAATTATTTATAGCAATGTATTTTTGTCCTTTTTTTAAACACATAATGAATAGGATCTAACAATACCCGAGCCAACTAAAACGCTTAGCTCAGTGTCTTAAGGGTAACTTGTCCGAGTTTTGTTGATCGGTGTGGTATTGACATAAAGAATATATCGTTTTCTTTCGCCCCAGCTTGCGTCTAGCAAGTGCTGTGTTGATCTTTCCGTTTGAATCCTTCACGTTTAGTCATTGACTATTTTGTTTATTGACTATTTTGACTATTAAAGTTTTTGTCCTGACCCCACTATTTCTTATGTCATTTTTCAGCTTGAAATTTGTCTACCTTTATTTGCGGCTTTCTTTTGTAATTTCTTTGATTAAAAATGAAGATTTAAATATACGCACGCGATTACCAAATAGTCTTTATTGAAGTTAGCACATTTATTTTTGACCTCTCTATTAAAGTTTACATATTGCTATTCTCAGTACGATTCAAGTTAGCACAGTTGTATTCAACTATTCAAGCAAGTTCAATGATTTTCTCCTCAATTCAAGGTTAGCTCAGATTTGTTATTTTCCTATTCAAGTTTGCTATATTGCTATTCTCAGTATTATTAGGTCCTATTCATGCTGTGTTTAAATACTTTCATTGTTATAAAACAATTTTTGTTTTATGAATAATAACCATTGTTAGCCCTATTCAGACAGAATTTCAAACATTTCACAAGGGTATTATTACAAAATACTCAAGGTAAGTGCCCTACTGTATGTGTGGCCCCCCTTAAGGGTAGGCTTTTCAAGGTTCTGACAAAAGCCAAGTGGTACACTGTAAAGATTTTGAGCTGCACTGTAAGGGTCTGATTTTGAAAAAGTTATACTAAGTATATTAAGGCACTTTTTTGCAGGGTTTCGTTGATAAGTTGATTTTTCTATTGGAATTCTCTCTAGATTCTCTCTTTAGATATTACTATCAAACTTTTATGCGACAGCCCTGGACAGCTGGGGCCAATGTAAAGAGGTGGAAACATTTCATACCCTTGTCGTAATGTATCGTGTACGTTATAAGTTCCAGTTTTCTGTGAAATTTCTGCCATCTTTTTAATTATTTATTTATTGCTGAAAAAAAAAGAATAAACGTTTATCACATTATACAAAAACAAATAGCCCTTGCAAACTAAAACATTGGGTCATCTCATAATATGTTATTGAACAGGGATTAGGCCTATTTCGAAATCCGGTACTAAATCTAAAATAAGGATTTCATAAAAAGAAGTTTTTAACATTATCAGGTTTATGTCCTGTTTTTTAACCTGATATGTTCAAGACAACACACGAAAGCCTGTCAAATTGTCCTTTTGGATAGGTAGTATAAAAACAACAAAACAAAAAACAAGACAGGACAGAAAAACTTGATATCATACACCTTTTTTTATAAGCATAAAGGATATGAGCATAATGAGGCTGAAAATTGGCAAAAATTCAAGCATATGCTAAGCATACCTCGAGCCTGAGAAATTTTGTACAGTTAGATCAAAACATTCGAAAATTGGAAAATGAAACACCTCCATTGCAAAAACAAAATCACGTTTTTAGTGTACTGTATAATCGATCCCTGACAGAAGACATTGCATAAAATGATTTGCACGAGAAAGTAACAAGAATAAATTAAGGCTGAAACTCAATATTTATGCTTATTTGGCATAAACATAATAAGCATATTGTAAGCATGGATCCAGCATAACTGAGGCGGTCATCCGGTATTATGTATACTTCACTTCCGGCTCAATTCTCTGAAAGTTCAGTTCAGTTCACCAATATCTCTCTTTCTATTTGTCAATATTATATAAAACGATATTGTAATTTTGAGATCTGATTTTTTCTTGGTATCTAGAGTTCTTTGTAGCCTCTACTCAGCACAATTTTCTAGTTGCCACTCAGTCAAGAGGCTCTCGTTAACAGCTCTTTCTCTCTTACCTAAAGCTCCTAAACTGTAATAATTTTTTTATATTTTATTTCACGTTTTCAGCAATTATCAAGTGAAAGGGTTTACATCGTGCACAATAGAAAAATATGAAAAAGAAGAAGATTCTGGAAGCTATCCATGTTTGTATGATTACCCTGATAAAGTAAATCAAATTTTTGTTTTATTTTTCCCATTTTTTCATTATAATTGTTTTACGATGGAATATCTGGAAAAAAGTCAATTATTTATTATACACGATGTTTGTTAAGTGCATCTTTGTGTTTCTATGGCAAAATGTTTTATTTGTGATTGGACCTGAATTTCCTAAACAGAGTTGTTTCCCAACCTATTTTAAACACTTCTTGAAAGTTTTATGCCTAAAGTGAAATATCAAACCGGTATTTCAATGCTTGATTAAAATATCTCTAATTCGATTCAATTTGTACAATATGAAGTTTGAGAGCTTATAGAGAACATGGGTTATTTGCTATAGTTTGATTGGTTCCTTGTTCCACTTCATTGTTACTGAAAATTAGCCACTCGCTTTTTTCAGACAACGAATTGAGAGAGATATAGATAATGAAAACCAAATTTCTTCCAACCTTTTAGAACAAAATGAAAGTCTTATTAAAGAGATATTAACAAAAAAACTATTTCTTTAGCTTGTTGGACCCAAAGCATGCGGTAATGGATATGTAGAAGAAGGGGAAACATGTGATTGCGGAACGGAAGAGGTGATTTTTCCATTGGTTTAGCTTGAGAAAAGTTTCTTCCCTCTGTAAAGTTGTAAAGAGCAATTTTGATAATGTTTTGAGATGATTTCATTTCTTTAATGATATTTATCCTTTACTTTGCACTGATAACTTTATTTTTTGTAATAGGATTGCAAACGATCCGGTGCTGATAAATGTTGCGATTTCAAAACATGTGCATTACATAAGTCCGCCAAATGTGCTGATGGGACGTGTTGCGAAAATTGTCAGGTAATTTTTGCCTCTTGAGTGCATTTTCCAAACAGTAGATACTCATATCTCCAGCTTTCAAAATGTGTGATATTCGAAAGTGAAATGTCAAGATACTCTCGGGTGGTATCCTTGCTACCTAGTCTAGAAGTTTTCCTCGAATTCCTTTAATTCAGTATAAGTTAATAAATTGACATTCCTTTGGAAATTACTTTGGCATTACTTTGGAGCGGTGGCTGAAGTGATAGGGCGGTTTCCAAATAGAATTATTATGGGTTCGATCCCCACCCCGAAATCGTAGTTACCTCTCGCCTTGCTAATAACCCCAAGTTACGATCCGGGTCACATAGCAACCAATCTTTGAGAATGTAAAAGTTAATACGGTGCTTTAAAAAAAAAGAAACAAATTCTTTACACTTGCGTTTAATTTTAGTTCAAGTCTCAAGGAGCGTTATGTCGACAGAGTATGCACTCAGAATGTGATTTGGAAGAATTTTGTCTTGGCAATTCTGCTGAGGTGAGATTTTTTGTAAAGTCTAAGGCTATAACACAAACCTGTGAATGTTGCAGTTATGGCTGAGGGTTTTCTTGATCCATCACCGTCTATAATATAATCTGTCTTTCGCAGATTTCCTATTATTTGTTGCTCTTTTGCTTTTGAAACTTTTTCTTTTTCTCCGCTCCTATATATCAGAAACTGTAATATAAATAACTTCGAAAATGTTGTACTTCTATCGTTTCAGTGCCCGAGAAACTCCTATGCTCAAGATGGCGGCTCTTGCTCTGAGGGAAAGGTAATTCTATTTACGATTGGATCGTTTTTTTGAAAATATTGAATAAAAATATTTGTCACTCTTTTTCGCCGGTTTTTGTTCTCAAAACTAGAGAGATACTCGATTCAGTCCTTTTCGTCTCTAGGTAAATGTTAAAGCTGTAGAACAACATAAGAAAAATTATATTACTTGACCACCTAATACCATAATTCTTCGGTTCCCTCAATTTTGTTTCTCATCTTGTAGGGTATATGTCATCAAGGTTTATGCAAAACACACGACGCACAATGTGAAGCATTATGGGGGGAAAGTAAGTCGCAATGACTCCGATTAAATACTTTGTGGCTTTGAGTTATTTTTTGTGTTATATGAGCCATCAAAATAGTAATGTATGTGGCGATGCTTGTCAGAAGACTATAAATTCAATATTTTAGACGTGCGAACTTCCGCGAGCAGAAATGATTTTCGAGAAAGTTTACGTTTTTCGAAATTCTGAAAAGACACACGAAAAAAACACAGGGTAATTCGCTAAAGTTTATGCCTGCGAAAAGTATTTTATTCACAAATTCGCGAAAGTTTTTGTTTATGCTCGCGAAAGTTTGTACGCTTTAAGTACAATGTAATCACTGCAATATTGAAGGGTCTCAAATGGCTAATGAACTGTCATTTTCAAAGTTCAAAGACCTCGCGAGAAAATTCGTGTGGTTCTAATGAAAAATTTACAATCAAAACATTCTTTTTTTTCAACAGAGGCAATGAAAGCAGACGATATTTGTTTCAGTTCAAACAAAGATGGCGATCGTTTTGGTCATTGTGGAATTGATACCAGAAAACAAGAAATCAAATGCACTGAAGAGTAAGTGATCTTCTCGCGCTGCTACACATTTGAAAGCAGAGTTTCTGAGGAGATTTTAGTAAATGTCCGGCTCGACGTCTGAGATATTTAACTTTTCGATAGAAGGGTTAAAATCTTTGCGTTTGAGACATGATTCGTCGCCTTATTCGAAAGGGTTTTTATTTCGATGTATATAACGCAAGTTTCGTCCTACTTTTAAAACTATTCAACTTTAAACCTTAAAAACCTATTTATTTTCTTCCATTTTTTAGGAATATTCTTTGCGGAAAGATACAATGCCAAGCAAAACCTGGTGAAACGTTGCCTCGATATCCTTTGATTGGTAGTAATCGAGTCGTCAAAGATAAGACGTATTATGTTGGATCGAAACAGTTTGCTTGCCGGTATAAGTTAATGATTTTCATTAAATTTCATGATTGTAATTAAACAAAACGACAGACATATTATCATTTTAAACCTAAGAACTCCGGTAAAAGTTTACTAGTAACTAACCAGTATTTAGACTTCGGACGACCACGATAAATGAATGAACCTGATAACCGAACTACAGTTGACTCGCTCTAATTCGAATCTCTACTATTTGAACAAAATAAAAGTCACCGTCAAGAGACTTTCTACTATTCGAATCTCTCTATAATTCGAACAAAATTTTTTCCCCCTCGGGATTCGAATTAGAGAGAGTCAACTGTAGTTGAAAGTTATATACTGATTTATTAATTTCGCCTAGCGAAAGTATTACAATCGTTTTTGCGGGTCGGACGATTTTTTTGAGAAAACGAAAGTAGAGTATCTTTGGACGGACTCACTAAGATAATCTGTAATTTTCTAAGTTAGAGTTAGTGTAACCGCGGACGCGTTTTATTGCTAGCAAATTCTATCAAAACAACTGCACATCACATCACATGCAAGCTTTTGCAGCAAAATCTGAAAATTCACAAAATCATCAAAGAAGCTGACTTTTTTTTCTTTTCTTTAGCAGATACATGATCATATTTTTTTAGATTTTAAAACAGTTTTTTTGGCTGCAAGGTAAGATGTAATAGATGTAATCAATAAAGACAAGCTTGTCACTTGTCGTTATTATTTCTTTTTAACTTTTATTTGGCACAAGAATCTGGTTTTGTTCTTTCTGTAAGTAAAGTATTTGTGTTTCAATCTTTGTTGAATGCTATAAAAGTATAGGGTGTATTTGTAGTCTGTGATAAAGCCAGGGGCAGCCGCACTAAATCTACACAATCAATCGACCATTTGATGTGATGGTGGCAATATCATCCAGACAACTGACAAAAAAAGACACCCTGGGTGGGACATTCTGGCGTTGGGTAGGTGTTGGGTGTTAGTTACTAACAAAGTTGGAGCACGCCAGACAAGTATTTGGTGACAAAATTTCTTACTTTAGAGCATTCATCAAGTGAACCCGAACTGTCGCAGAGGCATCAGCAGGGTCGTATACTTTTTTGAACTTTTTCAGCCGATTGAATTTATATTAAGTTTCTATTTGAAAAGTGCTTTATGTTACGTGCCAAAATTTGTTACGTGTTAAATCAAAATATGGTGCTAATCGATAAAATTGATCATCAATTGAATTTGATGAACAATCGACCAGGGTCATCTTTGTATGTTGTTTTATGGTGTGAGGTACAATCAGTGGGCGAATTCTAACATATAAATACCAGATGAAATAAAATAAAATAAAGATCATAGGCAGCAAAAATATTTACGCCATTCAAAGCAATGGTATTCAGAGGTTAGAATCCTCTCCACCGTACTCCAACAGTTTTGTACAGTACAGTGGAAAATATTTTTGCTGCCTAAAATCCAAACATGCACCCACTCAACTAGGGAAGAATGCTATATGAATCATAGAGACATAAGAGACATGTCCACCCACCGTGCAATGTACAGTGGGTCCTAAATCTGATAATACACGTCCACCACCGTACAAATGGTGGTGTTCAGGGTCGTCGATGAAGCTTTCCAGGGATCAGTAAAAGCTCTGAGTATTTTCCAGCCTATTCTGCTCTTTCTTGGAAATTGACAAAAAAAGATGTCTCCAAGTTGTTATAAAATTTGAAAAAAAAATAAAAATAAATAATATGTTAAACTTGCTATTTCCTGTCCAAAACCAGCATTATTTTGCAAAATTTAATATGCTGTTTCGTTTTGATTTTTAAAACAACTTACCCTGCAAAGTGTGCTTACTTTTGATTTTGTTAAATGTACTTTTGATACATGTTAAAAGTTTCGGCAGTCGGCAACTACCCAACTCGCAACACAACTCCCTAACTCACGACTATAATCCTTTCCTAACTCGTTCAAAAACTAGTTTTACTTTGATTTTAATGTTTTTCAAAACTTTCTATTTGTGTTGGTGTAAAAGTCTTTTACTCACAAATAATTTACATTTTTTGCAACAGATGATAGCAAATATCAAATTAATTTCAACGCTAATATGTGTCATAATTAGGCGAAATTTTCGACTATTATGTCGTCTTGTTTTTGCTTTATTTTGATAAATTTCCTCCTCATACTATGATGAAGCTCCTTATAATTTTTTATCATAAACACATAGTATAGATACACTATTTATTATTTCAAATATTTACGGATTAACTTTCGCCAGAAAATTTCCAGATTTTTGGATATTTTAAATCCAAGCGAAACTATTTGGAACTATTATTTAAGGAAAATGAAGTTGCCAAAACCACCATGCAATTTCGGTAAAATTTGTCCATTTTTAGGGTCATTCGCCAAATTAAGTTCTTCAATTTCTCAAATTGCTAACTCGGTAATTAAATCCAAAGAATTTAGCAAAAATCAATCCGAAATAAGTAGTATACATGTTAACCTTTGGAGGTGCAGGTTGACGTAAAATTTATCCATTCCTAAAACACTTTCCTGTTGATTTTTGTAGGCGCTTATGGTGTTCAAGTTGACATGTGTTTCAATAAGACACGTGCTTATTTGCTGGAAAATGATTGGATATTGATGTTCCCTCATGTCAGGTTTGTCATCTCTTCCTCCTTACTATCGAAATTGCCCTATCACTCAGGTAATAATAAGAATTAGTAATTTGTAATAAATCAAAAAATCAAGTGGAAATCTTTTACAACGAATTTAAGTATTTTTCAATTTTTTCCTCGAATTGAAAGAATTGGTTGAATGGTAGACTGCATCTTTCAACAACTTAAGATTTGTGAAAATGTTCACACAGCATAATAATGACTCAAACTAGTCTCATAACAGTGTATAAACGGTTGCGGCGAGAGTGAACAGTATACATTTTTCAAGCTTTTGGTCAATTGTTGATGATGGGGCGGCAGAAGTATTTGTGCCGTCATCTACGGAACCATCATTATCCTCTGTCCCATCAACGATTTCCAAGTTATTCCAAATGATGATCACCTCACAAAGTGTTGGCTCCTCTTCGCAATAATCGCAATGTAGGCTGTATCTTTTTTCATCAATGGATGCTGACTGATTAAATGACACACGACCTTAAAACTGTAATAATTTTGCGGTTTGGCTAGTAACTGACAAAGCTCGTAAAAGCTCTGGCAATCACAGCGAAGCTGCAAATTCATTGCAAATCTGTCAGCATCTTGTTGTAGAGCATGGCAAATCTCGGCTAATCTTTGTTCGATTTCCTTACCTAATGTTTGTACTAGTTCTTTTTCCGTAGACAACGCGGGAGTCAACGAAGTCGGCTTTGGTATTCCCTGAGGAGAATTGCAATTTTCAATATCAGAACATAATGCTGGCTCATGCATACAATCGTAACAATGCAATTTGAACATATTTCCAAGCAACGAATACTCTATTAAACCGCATATGGTTTCGAAATCGTAAGGGCGTACAGGACTCGCCAGTTCATCACACAGGCGTGTCGCGTGTTGGCAGTTGCATTCTTTTTCCACTGTAAATTGAGCGTATCTGTTGATATCTTTCTCAACTGCGGCGCAAATGTCTTCAAGATTTAACACACAGTTCGCATTATTTCCCCGCTCTTGAGTTATATCAGTAGATGGCACAGTTTCTTTCATTCCCTGTGTAAAAGGTTGGACTGTTGGATTTGACGCGTTGTTTAGTGAAGCATTCCGGTTGCACGCGGTTATAAGATCACACAGATGAGGTTCAAAATAACAAGTCGAACAAAATAACACCTTGTTAATCAGAAGAGAAGTCTGCACTTTAATACAAAGCGGTTTGTACTCATACGGTGGCCCAACTTGTAACACAGCGCACAATTCTTCTGCTTGTGAACACTTGCATAGCCCTTCAAGTGTAAAATGTGGGCCTCCGTTCATTGAGGCATCCAACGTGACAGCGTCGCAAATGTCTTGAAGTGTCAATGAACAACCGACCTCGGGTTCTACTGAAACCAAACCATAACTGACAGCGCTGGATGTAGTAATTGTATTAACAGTTGCTGTCTGTAAGAATGATGTTGTTGTTGTTGTTGTTTGTGTTTGACCTGTATCATCTATTTGACTGCTGCTGACTTCAATAAGGGTACTGTAACATGGTTGGTTCTGGCTTGTGATGGTGTCCGAGTTTGGTAGGTTCATTGGTTCATTAGAAGTATACGTGATTGCTGTCACCGTCATTGCCAGGAGCATAATCTTTGTGAATTGAAATAGAATTTCCATGTTTATTGCAGCACCTTAGATAGTAAGTGAGAATTACAGGTTTTTAAAAAGAATTCGCTATTTTTTTATCTTTCTTAATTTAAGAATGAAACTTCTTGCTTTTGTAGTAGTTTGTTGTGAAGAAAGGCAACATTGTGAAAAATAAAGAAATGTTAATATCGGTGCGAAATTTTGATCGGTTTATCGAGTTACGATTGTTAGGATTTCCGAATCTATTGTTGTTGTTTTTTTTGAAAACTTTTGTTCATATTTTGTTCACATAGATTTTAATGTTTATAATTTTTCTTCGAAACAGAGTTAGTAAGTTGTTATCCCAGTATATCGATAGCATCAATATGTAGTATTAATAACTATAATAACTGTTTATTTTTGTCAACAATAAATAACATCTAAAATTACGGCATTACGGGAGAATAATGATCGATGTCAAAGTAATGCCCGAGCTTGCGAGTCAATTGAAAACATTGACTGTTAATTTAAGAGATTGACTTTCTTGACAGGCGAAATATTGCCCTCCTTATTATTATCAGACTATTTTTTTTAATTAGAACATTGTAACCGCAGGAAGCCTTTAGAATGTTTTCGCTTTTCTGAAATCCAAGCCTTAAAATCTTTTCTCAATATGCTCTTAATTATGAGCTTTTTGCTCTTCTCAAGCGATTTGCTTTTCTTCAAAATGTTCTTAGCTTTTGACTTTTGAAGTTTTAAGGAACAATAATAAAATATACTATTTTAGGTAGTTGCGTATCTGTTACGTAATCTTTAATACGAAAAACATCCTTAAACGCAGATTTTGAATTGCATAAATGATAACTTTGGAGCAAAATAATATAGTCGAGATTATAAGGACGAAAAGTCATTTTAATCTAGTGTTTCGAAAACAGCTTAACATGTTTTTGATAAGTTTCAATTCGTGTTAGGAATATCGAAAATCCATGTTAAAGAATTTTGCGGTTTTTAGGGATTTACACTTTGAGGAGTAAAAGATTTAGTCAAGCACCATAGATTTCACCATAACGAAACTATTATTTTCACTGGACTTGTTTTATCTATCTTCTGGTCTGTAGTTTGTCGTTTTAAATTTGGTTTTGTGAGTTTTGTATTTTCCTTAGCTTCAGTTTCAGCTTCACACTATGTGTTTACTAGAAAATTCCTGAATATTCGAAGTGTGTGATGTTTTCGCCCCCTTTGTTAACAAGGTCATTTAACACACCCCATTCCCATACCACAGACCATGTGCGACCCTTTCCCTACCCACTGGAATAATGGGTTCACAAAACTGTCCCCGGTGAAAATTAGCAAAATATTCCGTTCCCACTGGAAAAAATATCGAAATTCCAATATCCCCATCACCGTCAATTTCAAACGAAGATTTATTAATCCTCATTGAATTTTGCGTTTTCTTAATAGAGGTGGCAATGAACTTGGACAGAAATGGTATCACCATGGTAAACGACGAAACAAAAAGAACACTTTCGCGGTAAGAAAGGAGGTTTTTTATTTTCTTCCAAAGCAAAATAAATTAATCGCTTTTTTGCAAGCTGGAATAGCTGATTCACACTTTTCCTTCCCTTTTACGTAAGGATTTAGCAACAGCATTTTGAAAGGCTAAAAATGTGTTTTTGTGACTTTACTACAAAACATTTGCACGGCCTCAAATTGGCAGGTCCACAGCCTTGTAAGTTTCTTTTGGTGTTTATTTTTTTATGACAGGATTTAAAAGCTTCGTTAAAAACGCTGCACGAGGCGAACATCTCGTGTCCTGACAAGACAGCGTTGTATGGAAAAAGTGCTGGTGCTCTTCCCATTGCTTGGCTACTAAATCACAACGCTAGAAAATATTGCAAAGCAGTGGTACTTCAGGTATATATTATTTCTGTTGTTTTTTTGTTTTTTTATCACGACCCCAAGAATTGGAAGAAGATAAGTCAATAATCCTAGACAAGTTCTAAGGTTTACTTTAGTCGGCCGATCTTTTGCCGTGTCTAATCTAATTGATTTAGTTCGGCAAAAAGTCGGCGTTTATGTTTTCACTTTAGTCAGTCAAGCTACCGTCGGACTATCGGCAGTATCCTTGGTTGCAAACTCTGAAAAACAGCGGCCATAAATTCCTTGCGTTACTCTATGGTAATTGTGACCTCAGAAATATCTAATGTAAACGAACAAACATCGTTCCGGATTTTTCCTCGCCTAAAGGTTTGAAAAATATTATATGGAAAAATCTCGGAACTCGTTAAATATTTCCAAACATTGAAAGTTTCTCATCATATTCGAAAAGACATATTTTCGAATGTCAAACGTTTTAAACCGCTTCATTGCTCATCTGTGAGGTGAAGTTTGGTTTTTTTAGATTTATGTTTATAAGAAAGTTGTGTATGGTGAGATCTTTGATGCTATTAGATTTACCTTATTCGGTCGACTTTGATTCGCGATTCGATTCGATACGGCATAAAAACGATCGACTAAATTAAGCCTTAGCCGACAATAAATGATTTGTTAATTTTTACTGTTTTCAATTTCGAGGTACAAGATTGTTTATCAGTTATTGTTTTCTGTTGTTTCCAGTCCCCATTCATCTCTGTCTTACACCCAATGTTGTTGGATAATCAACAACTAGCATCACAAGAGTATTTAGAATGGGGCAATTGCAGGTGAGAATTCTTACTGAACTAACAGACACAAAACGAGACTTTCGAGATGAGAAAATATTTTCTTTATTGAAGAACAATGAAAGGCTAAGGTGAAAGCTTTTGTTGTGACTTAAGAGTGAATTTCCCAATGAACTTTAAGACTTCAGCCTCTATGGCTAAGAGTTGCAATAAAAATATTTATAATTTCAATGTTATTGTAATGCTGTGTTTTCTTGAAAATAGAGCTGCGGAATTTAGCAACGCACTGCGGAATAACAACGCTTGAATCCAAATTCTGCTCTTTTTTTCCACGAGGGATGTCAAATTCTGCAGCGTTTAAGTTCTCTGCAATAGACCGAACTGTATTTTGATTTATATTTTTTTTGATTTATTTTGATTAGAGCCCGAAGGCCGCTATTTGACGTCCTAAAAAAAGGTAGTTATACCGGACGACAGCCTTTTGTTTATAGCTCGAGACCACTTGATTTTAAAGCAAATAAACTTTTAGAGCAAACGTGAAAATAGCTTTCCAACAGTTTACCGAACTTGTTATCTATTCCTCCTATTACTAGCCTGGACGGTCACATTTGAAGTTTGGTTTTTTTGTAAAAAATTATGGAAAAATTTTCGTTTATTTCAAAACCACTGCGGAGTCTAAAAGTTGAATTAAAATGATAGTGTTGCATTGACCACCTTTTCTCTTCTCGTTAGGGAAAGCAAGGCAGATTACGAATATTTGAAGGGATACTGTCCATATTATAACATGTCCGTTTTTAAGGTATAATTGAATTAGGATTATAGTACAGTTCTAATGGGCACTTTTTATATCTATATCCACAGTTTCTGTGTAAATTTGACCTTTTCATATTTTCACAAATTACTTTCTTGTACCTGGTTTTTCCTTGACCTTATGAAATGGTTTGCCCACAATAGGCTAATCTTTTAAAACTCGTGTTCTTGACTCATGAACACCCTATAAATCCAAAATCGGGTTTCCGAGATAGAATGGCATCATTTACAAAAAACGTTGAAAACCCGAAGTTGCCAAGACAAAAATTTAAATAAAAATTTTTAAGGAACAGTAGCCGTAAATCTAATGGGTATTTTTTGCCTTATTTTATTTACCTAGGATGATCCTGCAGTATTGGTCAGAACTTCGCTTACCGACAACCATGTTCCCTCTTGGATACCCCTGCAGTGGGTTGCTAGGCGACGTCAACTAGTCAAAGATGGTGGCTACTTAGCCAATGAGATACCGTTGTTTTGTGAGGTAGATCACAAAGGAGGCCATTATGCACGAAACGAATCACACGTAAGAAAGTCTCTTTTGGAAGAAATGGAAATTGGCCGGGATTAAAATTTTCTTATAACCCATTCTAAAAGATTGTTCTCTTTTTACCTCTCTTTTAGGATATTGACAACATTTCCTTTCTGGAAAAATACATTCGCTAGTCAAGTTGAGACGTTTCAAACTCAAAATGTAATTTTCGAAGAGTTTGATTTTCCACGGTGAACATCGAGATTTAAAATGATGCTGGATGCTTATTTATACATAGGTTATAATTGTGAATATTTTTTAATATTAGATTTGAAATACTTTTTTTATTTTTTAGGCATCTCCATTTTTTTGGCTTTTGGCTCGATTTGTATTCTTTTATAGCTATGTAATTTTCGAACGGAAATGCCAGTCTTGATATGCTTGCTTATTTTTTTTCAGAAAGATGGTAGAGCATAGTCTTGACATGTTTTTGTCATCCTTATGGGCACCATACAGGAAGCGAGACCTGCTATTTCGTTGTGCGATATTTATTTCGTGATTTAAAATTGGGCAGGCTTTAAGACTTTTAACCGCACGAAAAGGGTTTACTAGAGCCTAAATCTTATCTTGAAGATTAAGGGATTTCTTTAAATGAAGATGTTAACCAACCTGTACAACTTTAAGGATTTCATCAACTGAATTGATTGCAGGGTAGTTTTCACTTGTCAATTTTCTATAAACAGCTCTTAACAAAGGTTGAAACCACCACATAATGCGAACTTGATCTTTCAACAGATCGAGTTTTTGCTAACTTTTGAGCCGAACATGAGGTTATTAGAACCATTAATTATGAAAACGTGTAAATTCACTCTAATGATAAGAATTGTTTTCTACTTTTTAGACCAAACTAAATGAATTACAACAGAACATTAAAAACAAGAATTCCATACAATTCATTGCTGAAAAGATAAATAGGTCCCATGTAGGGCATCAACTTTTGATCACTGGTGACTGTATTTGTTGTCGTTTTGTTAAATCCATAAAAAGAAAGCCACCTGGAAGATGTACTCAATCGAATTCGTATGTTTGCATTAATGTTTCATTCTTTCCCTAGTCCGAACTTATGTTATAGCCAGGCAATTCCGATGCTCGCCAATGATTCTTTCTCAACGCCTTCGAGCTTCGCTGCTCGACGATAGCAGTCGGACATCGGGCAAGAAGTTAAGTGGCTTGGCTAGAACCTATAGAGCGCCAACACTTTCTACTTTTAGAATATCAAGGGAGCAAGGGAGAAAGGTTTAACATCCTAAATTGAAACGCGTTCATTTCCAAATTTGACATTTTTAGATGAGGCTTACTGGTTTGCGTGATTGCGTGAATGGGCTTTTTTCGTTGCATCAATGCGTGAATTGTAAAATCTTCCCTGAGTTCCCCGATTTACGTGAAAGTTTCCCAATTTTGGAAGATCAAGATTGCGTGAATGCGTCAATTAAGGCTCTTAGATCCATGTGATAAAAACCCAAATTAATACGACGAAGAACTTTGAACATTGTCTATTCGTTTTCTTACCTTGCATTCAGCCCTGATATTTGAAGTAAACATTTGGTTCCTCGAAAAATATGGCTGCAACGTCTAAACCAATCAAAATCAAGGAAGTGATAGATACCTTTTGTTTATTGTTTCGTTGTCATGGCTACTCTAAAATATCAGCAGAGATACTTCGGCAATCCAAGTTCGACCAACGGGAAGTGACCATTCCGTTATTAGATTTTGTTTTCAACGTTTTGACCAAAAACATTGGGCATGATTTGGGCAGCTTAAACAGTTCAAAGAAACTGATTTTCGTTCTCTCAGTTCTGAGAGAAACCCATTACCCCAGACTGCATTTGCTCTTTTGCAAGGAACTTGTGGATATGTCTAGTCAGGAACTGTTGCTGGCCTTTGGTCACCTCTTGGTCCATTTAGACATCATTGGCAAGCTTCGATATGATGCTGAACATTTAGTTACTGACACTCTTGTAGGGTCTTGTCGAAGCAACGTCCAATCATATTCTACCAAATCGAAAACGGATTTGAATCTGAATGATACTGTTCGAATGAGCAAGAGAATCGAATTTTTCCAACGCGATTTATCAACAGACTCTTCTTACCTGGAGAAATTGCTTCTTAAGTTTAACAAAATGGATAAATCACATCTTCAAACTTCCCAAGCAATCCTAGGTAACAACAAGCATTCCACAAAACCCAACGTCCTCGATTTAATATTCTTCCAAAATTTCAAATTGCAAGAACATTGTATGGATATTTTAAAGAAACAAATTGAAATGTTGCGCCTGCACAACAAATGGATTCAACAGGAACCAATGTTTTGGAAATGGTTGGTAAGTATACCAAAAGCTGAACAGGGTAGGAGGAATATTAATTTGGTAGGAAGCAGTTTTAAACCACGCCAATCAGAGAAACATGTGTCGGTGACCAAGTATCTTAACAGTGTAATACGGATGGTTTTTCAGCTACACGAATTCAATTTCGATAACGAGGAGGGATCGCCGACTGATTTGGATGAGAGCTTCAAGAATTCTTTGAACGATTTGAGAGCGAGTATTGTAAAGATTGAAGCCGAAAACAAGAAGTGGTTA
The DNA here is from genome assembly GCA_032270745.1 of Tiaropsis multicirrata. Classification (NCBI taxonomy): domain Eukaryota; kingdom Metazoa; phylum Cnidaria; class Hydrozoa; order Leptothecata; family Tiaropsidae; genus Tiaropsis; species Tiaropsis multicirrata. The sequence continues at coordinate 17,247 of JAUJPO010042710.1, forward strand.
CAGAATTATATAGCTGACCAGTCCCCTAATGTTGTTCAATTACCCGAATTGAAAAGGTAATACTTTACTCGGATAAACGTTCATGAATTGGAAAAGTCGCAACAAAAGTTTCGCGAAATGAACTTTCGCAATTCAAGGAATTATTTGCCATATTTTATTCACGAAAAAGGGTAAAATTTGCGAAATTCGCGAAAGTTTATTTCGCCAAAGTTTATCTAATTCTTGACTATCTGGCATTGAAACATTCGTAGTTTTTCTTTTATATTTTGAAAAAAGTGTTGCAAGAAATCGTGTATACTCAGGTCTGGGAATCTCTGTAAAATCTAGTGTAACTGAACCAAGTTTTTTGTATTTTCGTTCACTCAATGTCAAAATATGACCAAAAAACGGTCAAAAT